>SMSQ01021059.1:0-16985 GCA_019453375.1 Ctenoplectra terminalis
TCAAACGGTTAAATATTCATGGTACCTATAGGCGTCCTCAGTGTCAGAAGGCCAAACTGCGTCGAGCGTCTTTAGGCACCCACAGTTGTCACAAGCGCAACATTGCTAAGCGCCTTTAAACGTCTATAGTAGTCAAAGAGTTAAAAGGGGAAAACGCCTTGACGAAATGTGTTTTCTTACCGTAATCTTCTAACAGTTGCGTAGCGATTGTATAAGATTGTTACTATTTTTATAACGAGAGTTAAAAATTGACGTTTTACGTAAAGAAAATATTAATATAATAATACACGTGTGAAGCAATTTTATTGAAAATATTGTATTCAATTACAAATACCAAGTGATCATATTTTATATTAGATATCGGAAAAAGTTCGTCCGGATTTATGGTACAAAATTCACGGAGTCCGAACTTTCCTGAAATGAAATTTTATTTAACAAAGTAATCGTTATTAATTTCAGTAGCTCTTCTCCGATGTTTTTTAAACTTACACATTTCATTGGTATAAAAATCTCGAGTTCTGATTGCGAAAAATAAATTAACCGCTGTTTTGATCTCGTTATCGTTTTCAATTTTTACAAGCTTAGATTAAACTCGAACCAGTTTGTTATGCTCTCTTTTTAATAACAGAAAGATCTCTACAAACGCTACAAACGCGTTCTGTTGTATTTCTTGCTGCGTTTCCAAAGTTAAATTCATAAAATACGAGAGCATGAATTTTTAACATTTCACTTACCATCTTCAACTTCGGTTAGATAACGGAACAGTGAAACAAATGAAGAATTGAAACAGTGCACGCCAACTAAATGGACAAAATCTTTTAGCGATACCATCATTATTATATCATTTCTGCAAAGTGCTACAAAAAATTAAATTTAAATTTATCTCTGGCAAAAAACCGTACCAACTTTCTCCGGTACCTAATCCAATCATTTTTCAACTTCTCGTGCGGATGACGGAGAACAAAGACCCAACAATTGGATCCGAATATTTCAAACTTATTTAGTATTTTTTTCCACTGTTCTATGGTCCAATTTTCATGTTACTTAGTCTACTGGAGTAGTTTTTGTTCGTACACTGATTCTGATAAAGATTTTCTTAGTGCCACGTATTCCAGAACCTTCTCAGCTGGTAATCCTTTTTCGCAGCAGAAACTGATACCCTTTCTCCGGTTTTCGGTTACTTTTCGCGTTATTTCTGAAACAGTAATAGGCGTCTGTTTCACTTCGCTGTAACGACAGTAAAGCAACCTTCATTAGGGGTTGTTACTTCAGGCCGTTCACTCTGTTTTTTGTCTTTGAAACTCTCAGTGTCACTTTGACGTTGGAGAGCGTAAACCACACCTTTCAAAGAAACACCTACTTTTTGGTACTCTTCCTTAATGTCATACCTTCCTGTCCAAGAGCACACATTACCGCACATTTTTCACACGGAATTTGTTTCATTTTATGCATTGTATTTCATTTCTTTGCCAAGACATTGCATTTTAACACTAGAACTACCAAAGTGGTCAAAATGACCCATTCGTAATTTTTTACAGAATCTTTATAAATTAACTTTCTATGGGCCGAATTGTGTCCGCTTATTGGAGAAAAAATTACGATTGATTACAGTTTTTCACTTTGATTTTAAAACATTTTAACTAATAATTACTGTAGATGGATCGTGGTGCCACTTCAGTAATACAGTAATCAAATTTAATAGTGCAGTAATAACAAACCAAAATTAATTTTTTAAAATATAGATACATCGGTTTGTAACTTTTAAGTCACACGGACCCATAGAGGGTTAACTACGGTGCCTTTGAGCAGATTTTTTGCGATTTTCTACTAAAAATATAGATAAACTTTTGTCCGAATTACATTACATATTATTTTACATACTTCCCACTTTGATTTCTTCGGTAGAAATAAGTATACTTTAATCGTGGGTAATTCTAGTGTTAATATTTCTCAGAGAAGAATTGAAAAACTGGCTTACAAAAGTCGAAACAGTCGATTTTAAATTAATATTTGCACTTAAACAAACGTATACAGATATGTTAATATTAACACTTTACAAACAACACTTAATAATTAACACTTTACGAACAAAATAAAATGTTCAGTTTGGCTCGATACTGACCATTATGGAATCTTCCATTTTGTATGGTTTCAAATTATCTAAAATAATGCACAATTTAGAAAATGTCATATATCAATTAACGCGAAATATGATTTTTATTTTTTTTTATTTTTTTTTTATTAATTCCAAAATAAAGTCACATTCCGTGTAATTCAAGAATTTACGAAACGAGAGCAAACGAGTGCGTTTAACATCCGTCCTTATTGCCGGAATTAACATGAGAGCGTAACACACAACGCCGTATCGCGTTCTGCCCACGGCTAACAGGAAAGAAAGCGGATCTCCGCATTTTTATGAAAATGTATGCACGTAGTGGCGGATTTGCGGTGTGTAGCAACCAGCGTCGAAGATGCATGCCTTTTATTTCGTTCGTTAAAACGTTCTTTTTGCCGCTACAGCAAATGATTTTATATCGATCGGTGAAATTTACAACTAGAAAACAGCATTCGAATTTTTTTTATTTAATTACACCATATTTTTCACAGAAATTTTTCTGCAATTATTTATTTAATACCACAACTATTTTTTCAACTAGAATTTGTAAAAAATGAACGGTACATACATTTGAAAAATTATATTGCATTACCTTATTTTAATATTGGTGCTTTTTATTTTTCTGTTCTTTAACACTAGAACTACCAAACCAGTCAAAATGACTGGTTCATAATTTCTTATAGAAAATTTAGAAATTCACAATAATAAATTTTTGAGGATTTTCCGAAATTTTTTGTAAAAAATATGCATAAAGAATTGTTACTCTTGTTATAGGTATTTTTAAAAATACCTATCATTTTGATTTCTTTAGTACAGACAAGTCTACTTTAATCGCCGGTAGTTCTAGTATTAAAATGTGTTCTTTTAACACTAGAACTACCGACGATTAGAGCATACTCATTTCTACCGAAAAAATGATTATGAAAAGTGTATAAAAAAATACATAATACAAGGGAAACAAAGCTTTGTCTACGTTTTTAACAGAAAATCACGGAAAATTGCCCGCGAGATGGCTTAGTCAGTTTATAAAATTTCTGTAAAAAGTTAGGAATGGGTCATTTTGACCACTTTGGTAGTTCTAGTGTTAATAAGAAAAAGTTTTATCTCGACATTGATGTTTGTTTTTTAATTCCATTTCTTCGATGTTATCGAACGAATACAAAGTAGGAAATAAATAACGAAAATGTAGTTAATGTTAATTTTTTTTTCTATTTTATAATCACTTTTACACTGTATTTGTACTCTGTTCGTATTACCTATGACTTGTATATTTGTAAATTTTTTCTTCTTCTGGCATGGCTTTCCTCGATGTTGGTTTAAATTATAGAGAAAAAAGCTGGGTAATTCAACTTTCACGAGTATATCTGAATTCTAGATCTCAGTCCGTTCTTTTATATTAACATTTTTTCATACGACTATATAATCGTTTAAAGAGAAAATCAAGTACACCTTTTTAATAGAACTCTAATGAACTTCATCAGCAATATCATGATGTATCTCAACGTGTTGTAGTTTAAATAAATTCATATAGTAGTTGAACTATTTTTATTTGCATTCGCATTCGCAATACATCAAGTATAGAATTAACACTAGAACTACCGAACCAGTCAAAATGACTGGTTCATAATTTCTTATAGAAATTTCAGAAATTTACACTAAGGAATTTTTGGGGATTTTCTGTAATTTTTTGTAAAAAAAATGTGCACAAAGAACTGTTACCTTTATTATAGGTATTTTTCGAAATATCTATCATTTTGCTTTCTTTGGTACAAATAACTCTACTTTAATCGCTGGTAGTTCTAGTGTTATCACATTGCGTACGGCTCTCTGCTCGCGCGACGCGCTCCCTGGGCCCGCACATTTTTGGGCGTTCTAGAAACACTTTATACGATGCATATATTCACTTTTTAAATTCGCATTTGGTAGCAGATATTCGCATAAAGTATTCTTAAATATTACTATATTTTTTTTATACATCTTTTACATTTTTTACATTTTTATAAATTTTAATTATTTACTTTACAAGTTTGAATAATCCTTTGAATAATCATTTTTTTTCGCTAACCATTTGTTAAGGGAATACGCAAGACTTGGTTACCTTGGTAACGTAACGAGAAAGTCTATTTTTAGTTGCTTAAATCGTCGATTGAGTCGAAGAAACCTGAAAACGAGATATCTCGTCTCCCGGCCACAACGTTCCGATTCCTAAAGACGAGATATCTCGTCTCCCGTACGCAATGTGTTAAAGAAGCTGGTGGTTCTTCCGTGAAGTCATCAAATTATGTTTAAACGAAATTGTGTCAGTGATTTAAAACAAAGAAAAGTCAGCGTGACTGTGATCAATTTGCTCGCAATGTGTCATTTCGTTGCTTTGTCATCTCTTTGCTCAAATACACAGAATACATCATATCATGATATTGACATTATTCTAGTGGTGACTTAACCTCGCAAGAGCTTCGCATCGTTTGTTCTATGCGTCGTTAACTCTGATTTACAACCACTTTACATGAATGATTCATTCGTTTTTTAGAGAAAATATGTTAATCAGATTTGATATATGCGTTGCCGTTTTAAATGTCGCGGCGGAAGCTTCAGAAACTGGACGAAAGATGAAGTCAGACCACTTTTGACTCTCGTTTAACATTTTTATCTTTATGTCGGAAAATAAACTTTCTCTGTCAAATTTTTTATCTTAGTACTTTAAATTACATCTGTTACATTCGCGACTATTATTCTTAAAGAAGTTTTATTAACACGTTAAACGCTGGAGACAGACGATAAATCTTCCATCTATCAAATTGAAAAAACACTTCATAATTCACATAATATTAAAAAATATGTTTTCACCTTTTTAATGAATTATATTGTACAATTTTAAACAAAAATGAGGTTTACTTTTACAAATATTACAGAAAGTTATAACTTTCTTGGTACAGTTTCTAGCTACTTTTTTCTAGTTTTCTTTTTCTTTTTTTTTTTTTTAATTGGTTTCATTCCTTACAGAACACGCCGCTTAAATGAAAAGTAAAACAAAATTAGCTCTATGTTTAACGTGTTAAGTTCTGTCTCAATAAAAAAACGTGCACAGCAGACCTCTCGTATCCCTGGTTTGATTGCGGTCTGAAAAAATTGCATCCAAGTATGTAATCTGTCTCTAATAAGTCTACATCATTCTGCAAAACTAGTAATCAAATTCATTAATCCCTTGTGCTACCATTCAGCCGAGCAAAATCTGGGACAAAAGTGTAGCGACCGACGCTCGCTGAACGCTATTATTAAGATTGTTTAACGCTCTATAGTCCGAATTTTGTCTGCTTATCAGAAAAAAAAATACGACTGCTTACAGTTTTTCACTTAGATTTAAAAATTTTTAAACTAATAATTGCTATAGATGGATCATGATGTCCCTACGGCAATACAGTAATCAAATTTAATAGAACAGTGATAACTAGACAAAACAAATTTTTTAAAATATAGATGCATTAGTTTGTAACTTTTATGTCACACAAAGCCATAGAGGGTTAAGTTTTAGTCTTTGTCTTCGTTATCCGTTTTCTAGAAATTTGTCACCGCGAGTCTCACTCGTAATATTCACGTATGACTTGAAATTGTCACCACGAGTCTGACTCATGATATTCATGTATGACTAGAAATTGTGACCACGAGTTTCACTCGTAATATTCACGTACGACTCGAAATTGTGATCACGAGTCTCACTCGTGATATTCGTATTTGGTCCAAAATTGTGACCACGAATCAGACTCGTCAAAGTATGGCAAGGAGTTAAACGTAGAAATGTATATACATATAGCATATACATATGTACATACATACTCGTATGCATGCATGTACAAATATACGTAAGTCATCGGACACTAGAAAATTTTTAAATATTTATCGAAATAGGCTTCGGTAAGATCTTAAAAAAATAGCATAATTTAAAGTTCTCTTTAATGTAAACAGTTAGTGAATTGTAGTTTCACTTTGTAAATATATCGTAAAGTATTCTTTATTTTAAATTTGTTGAGTGTCTTATGACTTGTGGACAAGAATGACTGTAAGTAATAACAGAGTTTGCTACTATCCGTCGAAGACCTTGATACTATTTTCAGGTGGATACGGCTGTCGTATTGTATACAGGGTGTCCCAAAAGGTCTGCAAGTCCATTCAAGGTATGATTCCTGAGATGATTTCAAGCAACTTTTTCCTTCGCTAAAGTGTCAAATTTATCTCCGTTAACGAGTTATTAACGAAAGACACTGACCAATCACAAAGCGAGTAAGACGGCTGGCCACCAGCAGGAGCGTTGATTCCGCGCCGTGCTTGTGCCTCGACGAACAAGTCAGGATGCATCGAAGCAACTGCGAACGAGTGTTGAAACTCAGTTTATTTGTTCTACACGAATAATTATTTGTTTATTTATTTGATACAACTTTTGTTCAATACTCGTCAATAGTTGCTTCGATACATTCCGACTTGCTCGTCAAAGCATAAGCGCGGCAGAGCCAACGCTCCCGCTGGAGGCCATCTATTTTACTCGCTCTGTGATTGATCAGTGTTTTTCATTGATAACTCGTTAACAAAGCTGATCTTGACATTTTCGCAAAGGAAAAAGTTGCTTGAAATCGTCTTAGAAATCATCCCTTAAAAGGACTTACAGATATTATGGGACATCCTGTATGGGGTAAGTCCGATATCACGAGTGAGACTCGTTGTGTCAAATTTCTAGATAACGGCTAATGAAAATATGGGATGAAACTTATACAATTTTAGCAGTAGCGTTTGGCAAGCATCGACCGCTATACTTCTGTCCCGGATTTTGCCCGGCTAAATGGTAGCGCAAGGGGTTAAGTAAAACTGAACATTGTAATAAAATTTTTTACAACTTTAGGAAAGGGGATAAAGAAAAAATTATCTACTTACAATATCCATATCGTTGTTTCTCCAACGATAAATTTGTTAAATTTTAAAAGTTTTAGCTTAAAAGTTTATCATGAAATAATGACTCTGAGTAGACTCTGAATAAGACATCTCCGATTTTGGACAAAATTATGACTTTCCATTTACACAATCTTCTATCTGTTGATAGAAGATTAATTAATTACTAGGTTCTAGATCGATTAAAAATTTTTAATTGCAATTTTTGAAAGTTTTTTTAAAAGTTGTCGTTCATTTGGTTAGCGGTGTAGATACGATTGTATAACGTAGAATGCTTTTGATAATCTAAAACAAACACTCCAGTAAAACACCAAAGTCTGTCTAATCAATACTCTATTTACAGATCTTAGTTAGGCCATTATATTTGCGAAGCAACAAGTCGAAAGAATTCTTTCACCAAGTAGGTTAAATGAGTTCAAAGTAGAGTTCAAAGAGCAGACACAAAGAGTTGAAAACTGTTGACGGTACGTCAGTTCAGAGCCTGACACGAACCACTACATACGACGAGGATAAAGCGATCATTCAGCTTTATAAAAAGATGCAGACCTTGCTCTTGCCATAAGGCACAGATTTATTTTACAAATAAAAATATATGTGTCAGCGCTATGATAAAGCATTCTTTGAAACAGTTTTGTATCGGGTGTCATGAAAAGAAACCATACGGAAGAATGCTTAACCCGAGCTTATGGTAGGGATTATTATTTAAATATATTCTGCGTTGTGAAAAATTTAAATCACACGTGTTGATTGTAGTTGTTTAATCAATTTTAAATTTAAACTTTTAATATCGATCATTAAAATATTACGTTAACTGCCTAAGCATTGTTAATTCCGATAGGAAATAAAAAAATTTCATGGATTTTGTTAATTCCGACAGGAAATAAAAAAATTTCATGGATTTTGTTAATTCCGGTAGGAAATAAAAAAATTTCATGAATTTTATTGCGAACCAAATCCTTTCGTGTTACAAAATTAACAAAATTAAACAACAGCATCTCGTTATAAAACTTACAATTAGCTGACAAATAAAAATACAACAAATTTATTTACAGCTGAAGAAAAATAATAGAAAAGCATTGAAGAAAGGTTTCTATGTAAAAGAGGTTATGAATGAAATTATCATATTTTCTAGAAGATTTTTATTGTTGTATGTAGCAAGTAATTCAAATATTAGTAAGATTCTAGACTGGGCGTGGCTTGAGTAATCAACATTTATATCATTGGGTGGGTACAGGATAGATAATGAATTCAGTTTCCAGAATTTTATGTTTAACCAAGAAGATTAAAACGTGCATCAGATCTTCCTTGTTGACAAAACTTTTTTTGACGTTCATTGGAAGTTTATCAACCAATACTTTTATCATAAATTTATTTAACAGGTTGACTGCCACGCGCATTTTAGGTAGTTTGCCCATGGCGCCAACATGAATTTCTTATTATGCGATGTGCATTATGTTGAACAAAATAATATCTACATTTTCCTTGTACTAATAAAATTCTTTTTCTATGTTCTGTACGGCATTAATTTCTTCAAACCATTATAGTAAAGTGGTATTATTTGAAAATTTATCAGTATCGATATTTACTCTAATTATGTATTTTACTATTGGTCGCATCGCCGGTCACCGGTGGCCCCCATGGCGCTGTAGCCAAGTCGAGTGCCGGTCACCGGTGACCCCCATGGCACTCAACCTGTTAATTACACTAGTTACAACCCAATAGGGTATAAATTTATTAGATATATTAGGTTGTCCCAAAAGTTTCTTTCGTTTTATTAATAAGTAATGGATCCATAATATTTTATGTTTTATAATATATTATTATTTTATACAGGATTCATTTTGCTCTGTTATCTTCCTCCATCTCTCGTTTAACAAATTAAGCTGCATGTTTATGTAAACGCTGCGAAACGAAGCCATTGCATTGAAGATAACGAAAGAAACTTTCGGCACAACCTAATCTTTCTAAACGGCACATATGTTTTTATTTTATCACAGAAAATTAATTGTCTTGAATTCGAGAAAAGAATATTAGACATTCCATTTAAAAAACTGAAGGAGACGCTAATATCTCGTTAAAAAAGTTAAAAAACAGATTAGAGCACTGTATATTCCCCTGGATACCATGAAACTTTTGTACGAAACATGTTTTCGTAAAACGAATAACTTCCGAGTTACTTTGAGTCGTCATGTTAGGAAACTTTGCTTGTACATTCATTCGAATAATTTAAAACACAATTCACAAAAAAGTTGTTGCATAAGGTTAACTATTTAGCTATATCTAACTGAATATACAAAAACATCGCTATTTCAGTAGTATAAAATTGAGCGTGTGCATGGATATTTGACATTACATTATTATTTTTAGTATTTTTTCGACGAAAGATGGCGAAATATTATTCCATTCTTCGCGTAGCTTTGTTTCAAAGTCCCTTTTGTTCGTTAAATTATGTTGTAACATTTTCGATTTTTATGTGAAATTGTATTCTTGTACTAAAATATCTATGCTTTTATTCATTTTTCCGCCGATTTTCATTACCGAGATAAGTGTACGCTCAATTTTGTGAGTAACCGTATGTCTCTTAACACTTAGCCAACCGAATGGGGAGATCTCGTTTTGAAATAAGTCGGTGAATGGCCGAATAAGGTCTTTCATTTTTTCTAAGCAACGCGTTGCCCGACGTTTTGTTCTTAATTTTTCTTTTCTTATTTGATGGTATTCATTGTGACAGGTAACAAAAAAAAAAAAACACCGAAAATGTAGAGTATACTCCGTTAATTAAAAAAAAAAAAAAATAGATATACGCGTTATATTTGCCAGTTTCGCAAGGTACCATTACATAAAACCTGATTCGAACGTTATCACGCTTTTAAAAAATACTAAACCTATTATTTATTCTTAATTTCATGTTCATATTATATAATTTATCTTTAATTTTAGATTTTACGTAAATGGAAAAAAGATTTCATTATTTTTTATTTAATGTTTCCTATAAACTATGTAATATGGAACCATTGCTATTAAATATAATTTATCTATTAAAAACACTTTTGTATGTTCTTTGTATCTTTTAAGTAACGAAGATTGGTCTGTGTTACTTGCGAAAAATGCGCGGTGCAAACCGTACAGTTAGTTGTGGCAAACGAGGTTGGCGAAGTAACGACGATCACGTTCCTTTGGGTGGATTCTGTAATGCAAATTATAATTGTGCGACGATGCAGTCTCCACAAGCGCATTGCATTCTTCCTGGTGATAACACAATCGCACCCAACGTCTGCTAGTGCAAGCTAACGCCTGAGGTGCCGCAAAGACGGCCATTAAACCCAGAAGGCTTAGTCGCACTAGTATTTCTCTTAACCTTCTATAGCCCGAATTTTGTCTGTTTATCAGAGAAAAAATTATGATTCATTACAGTTTTTCACTTTGATTTGAAAATTTTTAAACTAATAATTGTTATAGACGAATCGTGGTACAATTACAGTAATACGGTAATAAAATTGAATAGTACAGTGATAACTAAATAAAATTAATTTTCTTAAATATAAATACATTAGTTTGTAAATTTTAAGTCACACGGCGCCGTACAGGGTTAACGAGTAACAAAAGTATTATACTATTCCTTCCCAGGAAAAGTTAGTGTTTCTTAACTCTTTGCGGCACAGGACTTCGGATAATAAAATAGACCCATGTTGCATAGAAATTTGATTGCGTTTTAAATGAAACAAAATTGGTATATCTTTACTAATAAAGGAATTACATAATATAAAAACATAAAAAAATAATAGTAATTCAATTGAATTTTTCGTTATAGGATGTGCCACATGGGTTCATGAATGCTACTTATTAAAGCACATCCTTTTCCCTAAATAAAGATGGGACTGAAAATGTCCCACCATGCATTACGGTGCATCAAAAAGGTGGGACACTTTTAATCCCAGCGTGCCCCAAAGAGTTAACACGTTGACTGCCACAGTGGTCATATGTGACCGGAGATTGTTTCTCCTGTAGCGCCACGGTGGTCATCGGTGACCGGAGCGCTTCAAATGTTTATAATTGTAAAAATGAAATGAAGATTGATAGTCAATGAATTTTGAACATCATCATCGCTATTAGAGAATACTTTGAAATAAAGTGTGCGCTGTTCAACGATTAAAAATTTTTATTAGATCAAAAATGAGAGATTAATTTTCATCGAATCTTCTATCTACCGGTGTGGCGTCGCGAGTAAAACATGTGATTTTGGTGTGGCGGTCAACGTGTTAACCCATTTGCGTCATTAGCGTATATACAATTTTCCTGGTCACTATCACCGGAGCGTATGTATACGCTGAATTTTGCTGGCCACTATCAACGGAGCCACATGCATACGCTCAACTTCGTTGGTCGCTATCATTATTCATTAGCTAAAAAATAGAAATGGAGGATGTTGTTGGAGATGAAAGTAATAATTCTGATTATAGTGAAGAAGAAATTAGACGACTGTAACGAAAATGAATTATTAAATATAATAAAAAAAAAATTTGGTGATAAAGACCTTTTTATATTTACTTATGGTGCAAATGGGTTAATGAAACCAATTTTTAAAATGTGCTGCTTATAGTTTTGTGCACGCATTAACCCTCTATGGCTTTGTGTGACTTAAAAGTTACAAACTAATGTATCTATGTTTTCAAACATTTTTTTTATTTAGATATCGCTGTACTATTAAATTTGATTACTATATTACTGTAGTTATACCACGATCCATCTATAGCAATTATTATTTTTAAAGTTTTCAAATCAAAGTGAAAAACTGTAATCAATCGTAGTATTTTCTCTAATAAACGAACAAAATTCGAGCTACAGAGGGTTAACGAATTGTTCGAAAAGTTATCTGAACAATTGAATAAGTAAAAATCTGACAGAGATAAGTGTAGTGAAAAGAGGGAATGGAATGAAATGAAATATTCTATTCCCATAGTTTTTGTGTAATCATTTGTGTAACATAGTTGTTAGGATTCACCGAGAATATGTGCATACCCCCGCAACGCGTAAGACCTACCAGCTGCAAGGTCTTTTTTGACCTGTGCTTTATTGCACTTTCTGCTGACCAGCCCGAGGATTCCCGAGGACTAGTCAGTCTGTTTTAGCCGCCAGCACTCCCACGTTGAAGACCGGCACCATTTTAACATTATATTTCTTCGTATAGTTTCCCAATTGCAATAGCATATTCACATTTCTCATTTTTACTCAACAAAATCTATTTCCTAGGATACGTGTATTTTTCCACCTGCGATTTTATTAAGAATAAAACAGTTTCCACGGTAAACACTGTTTTACCATTTTAATAAATATTCCAACGATAGTATAGCATTATAAAATCGCAAAATAACATCCTTTGGATTTATTAATATGGCTATATTTTTGTCATTATTTGTGGCTGCATTTAGATGCAAATTTTAGTAATTTCATAAAAACTATAATAAATTGTTCCCACTATATTTCCACCATAAACAAGAGAAATTCCACGCTATCTATGATTTGCAATTTTATATGCGCGCATCAACCTAATAAAATATTTTTTTAATACATTTAGATCGCGTCGAAATATATCACTATTATATGTTTTAATTTTTAATACCAGTTTAAAATTACTTAGACAAGTAATTAGGCTGCATATGTTTTACGCAAATGCATATTTTATATAATGTATACGTTTTGCACAGTGCACATTTTATCTATACTCTATGCATATTTTCTCGCATATTTCGTAATGACTTTTTTTTTGGTTTTGACCTACACTTTCACACGTACGTACGTGAACTTTCGTCTTAATTCATAATATTTAGCATATTTTCCGCATATCAAACTCATGTATATTGCGTGTTTCGACATAGACAGTGTAAGTAGCCACATACACAAACACAATCAACAATAAGTAATAATATGTACACTCCCTTCCATAAGTCATCGAACACTTGTAGGTTTTGAATAAAAAGTTTATTAACCGTTTAACCCTCTATAGCCCGAATTTTGTCTGCTCATTGGAGAAAAAATTACGATTGATTACAGTTTTTCACTTTCATTTGAAAATGTTTTAAATAATAATTACTGTAGATGGATCGTGGTGTCACTTCAGTAATACGGTAATCAAATTGAATAGTGCAGTGATAACTAAACAAAATTAATTTTTTAAATTATAGATACATCAGTTTCTAACTTTTAAGTCATACGGTCCCATAGAGGGTTAATGTGTCGCCATAGTATAAAATTCGCGTCTTGTATCGGTAATAATAAAAAATCTAAAAGCATCCGCGATAAGAAAATATTTTTATTCTGGCCAGTCACACGAACGTGACAGCGGCCGTCAATGTGTTAACATAAGCTCAATTACAATTATAGATGATTAAATATAACAAATTTCAATATAAAATATATATTTTAAAATGGTAAAGAAATATGCGAGTGACATAAGTACGTGACGTTACCATAACAAGTCCGGTACTGTACTTCGAAACTAAATTTGGTACTTCTTTCAATATTTGAAAGAATTTTTTTTTTTTAATTTCACGTTGTTTTGTTTATACACGTTTAATTGGAAAACTTGAAATTAACCTTTACGTAGAAACTTGCGCTGATGTCATCGTTAAGCTTTCTTAATTCTTAATTTATCTAATGTTTCTCTTAGTACTTTCTCTTCTGCGTCTTTTCAAATACTCGGAATCAGCAATTGAACAGCTATCTGCAAGTACCTTGATAAACTGTGAGCATCGATGTAATCCTCTATAAATAACTTTATACCCAGTCAGTGGAAACAAACTTATTTCAAACTCAACACTAAACCTACCGACAATTAAAGTAAACCTATTTCTACCGAAAGAAATAAAAATGATAGGTATTCTAAAGAAATGCATAAATTAAGGGGAATAAATCTTTACATATATTTTTCATAGAAAATCACGAAAAATATTTATTTTATAAATTATTTTATAAAATATAATTATCACTATATTCTATAGCGATTAAAGGTAGATCTATTTCTACCCAAAGAAATAAAAACGATAAGTATTCCAAACAAAAATACATAACGTAAGGAGAACAAATAATTACCTACATTTTTCACAGAGAATCACGAAAAATTCACCAAACAGAATCGTTGTAAATTTATAGAATTTTTATGAGAAATTACAAGCCGGTCATTTTGACCGCTTTGGTAGTTTTAGTGTTAACAAAACACGCGATGTAATTTATTAACACTAGAACTACCGAGATGGTCAAAATGACCGGTTTGCAATTTCTCATATAAATTCTATAAATCTATAATGATACATTTTTAGGAATTGTATTTTTCTGTAACGAAAACGAATAAAGATTTATTTCCCTTGGATTTTATATTTTTTTCAAATAGCTCTCGCAAATAGCACTCGCCAAAATGCATTTTTAGTTTCTCAGAACAAGTGTCGTAATTATATGTTTTTGGTTCTTGTTAGACCAGTTACTCGATTACTGTCTTCATCGTTGTTATTTATTTTACTATATTCAAATCTCTCGATTGTAACGTTATGAATTTGGTCCCTAAGAAATGTAAATTTTGTTGTTTGGCTCAGTTTTTATAACTGCTAAAAACAATTTTAAATACCGTATTATGAAGTGTACATCGATTCGACGGAAAGAAATTTAATAATGAAGAAATTATTGTAATTTATCAGTCGCTATTCGAGTTGTCGCGTTAACACTAGAATTACCAAACCGGTCAAAATGACCCATTCCTAATTTTTTACAGAATCTTTATAAATTAACCTTCTATGGGCCGAATTTTGTCTGCTTATTGGAGAAAAAATTACGATCGATTACAGTTTTTCACCTTGATTTGAAAATATTTCAACTAATAATTACTGTAGATGGATCGCGGTGCCGCTACAGTAATACAGTAATCAAATTGAATAGTGCAGTGATAACTAAAGAAAATTAATTTTTTAAAATATAGATACATCGGTTTGTAACTTTTAAGTCACACAAAGCCATAGAGGGTTAACTACGGTGCCTTTGGCCAGATTTAATAAAAATATAGATAAACTTTTCTCTGAATTGCATTACATATTATTTTATATACTTTCTACTTTGAATTCTTTGGTTGAAATAGGTACACTTCGATCGTCGGTAGTTCTAGTGTTAAATAAGAAAAAGTATTTCACTCGATTAATTTGCTTTGTGTACTTCGCATTACCAATTCCTGGAGCCTAGCTAAGAGCTTCTATCACGGTTCGTTTAAATTTACTCGAACAGCCCTAAAAGCGGCAATATCTGTACGATAGGCGAGCCTCCATCGTGCATAGTAAAATTTTCATGGAAAAATCACGAGGAAGACCAGCGATGCTGACGGTCAGGGCCGATGAACATTGGTTCAACGATCGTTCCGCGAGCGGGTCTTGATTTATGCGCGTACCACCTACATAATTCATATTACTTAGATACAGTAACAGTTTGAAGGCAGCAATGCTTCGCAGCAGGAAGTTTTGCTTGCGATCGCGAGCAAACTGGCCCGCTTTCTTTTCGTTCGTTAACGAATATGCTGATTTGAATAAATCACTCTGATTACTGATACCTAAACTTTATAGCGGTCGAGATCGTTCATCTTCAAGTTAGTACCACTATTTTTCATAACCTTGACGCTTCGTTGCTTTCTATCTTGTCTTGTAATCTGAACACACGTTGAAGTTGAAGTTAAATGGTATCCTATCTCGATAAATCTGTTCCATCATGTTTCAGCATATTGAGCAGGCAGAAGAAAGTAGTATTGGATGTTCTGGTTATCGCGTAGTATTGTATAGAATCCGAACGTCAGTGGTTTGCAGTTTACGATTAATCATACGTTTAGTGCTGGAAGATCATTGGATATAAGTATTTATGGAGCTAAAGAAATTAAACAAATAATTTTCGCCAACTCGGCGGTTTTCGACGTGTTAAAAATTGATCATGAAATATCTCACGCGTGGTTTCTCGAGTTGTGAACAAAAAAATTCGATGAGCGCTGATTAACGATAAGGTCTTTCCCGGAACTATCGTTTTTGTTTAAAACTTGTGTCGTAAAATTGAAATAGAAATATCTTATCTGCTTAGTAATCCACAGATAAGTTTTTCAGTAATACTTGTGAGAAAAAGTGGAATAACTTATTTTTACATTTCTCTATGATTACATACTGAAAGCTGGTTATCTAAAGTGATCCAGTTTAATTGTTATATTATCGAAGTGGTCAAGTTTTAAAAATAATATGCACTAAAAAGATTCCGCGATAGGTGTATATCAAAACGTGGAAAAAGAATATATTCCAGATAGTAGCATGATTATCATTCAAGAGGCCCTTTTTTTATTATATATTCCACGATTCATTGAATTATTTGAAAGAAAGTATTCTTATATTTCTGAGAAAATAATTTTNAACGATAAGGTCTTTCCCGGAACTATCGTTTTTGTTTAAAACTTGTGTCGTAAAATTGAAATAGAAATATCTTATCTGCTTAGTAATCCACAGATAAGTTTTTCAGTAATACTTGTGAGAAAAAGTGGAATAACTTATTTTTACATTTCTCTATGATTACATACTGAAAGCTGGTTATCTAAAGTGATCCAGTTTAATTGTTATATTATCGAAGTGGTCAAGTTTTAAAAATAATATGCACTAAAAAGATTCCGCGATAGGTGTATATCAAAACGTGGAAAAAGAATATATTCCAGATAGTAGCATGATTATCATTCAAGAGGCCCTTTTTTTATTATATATTCCACGATTCATTGAATTATTTGAAAGAAAGTATTCTTATATTTCTGAGAAAATAATTTTTTGTTATTTTGTAAGATGTCTTTAAAAATGTAATAATCACTAATATATTATTATAGATATATGTATACACTACCGCCAAGAAGTTTGGAAACATTTGAATTGTTTTAAAA
>SMSQ01021061.1:0-11249 GCA_019453375.1 Ctenoplectra terminalis
TGAAACGACCAAACAAGAAATGATATCCGGGTTACTGCGAAAGCTATTGGTAGCAGTGATTATATTCTGTAATTGGACGATCATTTACGAATTTTATACCATCGAACCGGATATATACGTAATTTCACAATAGTTACTGTTACCAATCGTGCTTTACGTGAATCTTCATGTCACTGTGTGTTATCTCGCGTTACATGGTTATGTGCTCTTGCACACAATGCACTATATGTTACACGGTTCACTCGTATTTATTTCCATTTCACCGTTTCAGGAACTTTCGATACAAATGCTGATAAGTTGTTTAATTGTCATCTTATATATTTTTTTACATACATGTCATTTTTACTTTCTTGATATAAATAGATATACTTTTATCGATGATAGTTATAGTGTTAACGTAGTCACGTAACTCCTTCTTTGTTTAATTACATTTTACATTTTACACTTTAGTTACATTTTACGCTGCCATATCTTTTTGGCTGTATTTTTACATTTTATACACAAATTGTAAATATCACATGAGACAGTTTTGTAAATGTTGTATTCTAAATTTGTTATCAGTATATAATAGATACCATATGCACCACTATGGTAGTGTTAGACGTAACCATTAAAGCGATGGTTTTCATCTCGAAACGTAACAAAGTAATGGAGATAATAAAGCACATGCAAAGTAATTTTTTGTCGGCGGAATACGATCAATTTGGCCAGAACGAATTAAAGAATGCCGACAAATTTCTTTTAATATCAACATACGTTGTTATGTTCTGCACACTATCATCAAATGCAGTATTAATACTCGCCAACCTGGCAGGTACGATCATACTAATTGTGTCACTCTTGTAACAATTTCGCGTGAGATATTGGCTTGGTGTTGAACACGAACAACTATCCTTTCGAAGCACTGAGCTATTTCAATATTTAAGAATAAACAAATAAAAATGTACGATTCGGACTCAAAACCATTTAAATGATTTTTACTAAAATAAATTCATATTATATTAAATTGTGCTCCAGTTAATTTGAGAGAAACACCGAATAGAATCCTAACACCGCAATTTTAAAAATAGTATTTATAATAAGTATTAAATATTCTTATAATATTCAAAATAGCAAATTAATGATTATGCATGCTGTAATATATCGTTAACGTTTTTTTAGACAATATTGGCAAGAACATGAGCGACATGGAGCTACCGTACAAATCATACGTGATTGTTTCTGATAATGAATCTCCATATTTTGAAATTTTCTACGCAACTGAGGTAAGAGACTGATCTTACTCCTAATTACCAACATTGCGTAACATGCAATCTATGATTCCGCAGATAATCGCATCTTTTCACTTAAGCACATGTTTCTGCAGTTTCGATATATTTATATGCTTGGTGGTCCTTCATGCTAGTGTACAATTTAGACTGCTAGGGCACCAATTGGAAGGTATATTCGCAGATGATTCTGGTAATAATCAGTTCCATATATCTAAACATAAGGAAGCTGCTAAAAATATCGAAAGATGCTTCCATCGACATCTAGAACTCATTTCGTACGTCGATGAGCTTGAGCAGCTGTTTAAGTACATCATACTCTTTCAAGTATTCGCGTCCAGTTTATTGATCTGCGCCCCCGGATTTCAAATTCTAACGGTAAGTTCAAAAGAATAGTGTCGTATGATAATTTGGTTGATAACGGCAGATGATGCGATTTCATCAAGATATCGAAATTATGATAGTGTATAATTTACAAAAAACAGTGTTTGAAGTAAGCTACTGTTCCATCGTTAAAATGGGACAAATATGACGTTGGATCTTAATCAAACATTCAACTTTCATTACTGACAAACTAATAAATTACTGTTGAAAAGAGTCAGCGTTCTTTTATCCATCGTCTCCTGTACGTGGCCTACGGGATGAGTGCTGTATCGGAATTGTGGATAATAACTAGAACCATAGATGAGCTGGTTTCAGCAAGCAGTGCAATCGGCGTTGCTATTTACTGCTCCGACTGGGGTCGGTACCTCGACCGAGTGGACAGTAATGTCAAAGTTGGAATGATGATGATGATGGCCAAGGCTTCACGCCCCAGCGCTATAACAGCAGGAGGATTTTTTTCTGTTACGTCCGAAACATTCAAATCGGTAATCGATGAGTACGAGTATCATTATTCCAGCAGATTCTTTATTATTCGAACTACCTTAAGTGCATGTTTTGAACATTCGGTTTCTGTTATTGCATGACACCATTTGGGTAATTGGTGTTCGGAACAATGAAGGTTCGTTTTGGGATGCACCGAGAATATGTGCATACCCCCGCAACGCGTAAGACCCACCAGCTGCAAGGTCTCTTTAGACCTGTGCTGTATTGCACTTTCTGGTGACCAGCCCGAGCATTCCCGAGGACTAGTCAGTCTGTTTTAGCCGCCAGCACTCCAACGTTGAAGACCGGCACCACTTTAACATTACGGTTTTTCCAATTCCAATAGTATTTTTATAATTCTCTTTTCTACTAAACAAAATCTATTTCGTAGGATACGTGTATTTTTCCACTTACGATTTTATTAAGAATAAAAACTGTTTCCACAGCAAACGCTGTTTTACCATTTTTAATAAATATTCTAACAGTTCGAATAATCAAGGTCCTACTGTATTCAAAATTCGTGCTGTTAATTCTGATCGTTGTATCATTTTTACTATAGGTGATAAGCACGGCTGCCTCTTATCTGACGCTTATGAGGAACTTCGAAACAGGAAACGAAGATAATTAAGAACGTATAACGAATTACTTCGCGGATCAAACACTATCTCTAGCGCAGTTGAAGTAACAGTAACATGTATCGTGTGCAGTATGTAATCTAAATTGTGTGCACTATCGTTTGTGGATAAAAACTGCTAAAATGACCGATGTTGACCTTATCCCAAACCTTATTCCATTAAGGTTTGAGATATTCTTGACGATGTTCTCGACTTGGCGACTGCTTTGTTTGGTAACAAACAAAAAAGAAATGAAGAATGAAGAGGAACGTGTGTTTTACGTTGGCATGACACCTGTTTCGATGATCGCACGAGTTTCTCACTAGTTTCTTGACTAACTAAGATTGTCAAATTTCTGACTTATGCAACCAATAGACAGACTAAGTAATTCCTGGTTCGGTAACATTTCAATGTTAGTGTTAAAAGCAATGTAATAGCTTACACGGTGTACCGACTTAAGCTATCAGCTGTGTATAAAATTCAAAGTCCACACGAAAAATAAGTATCTCAATGAACTACTCACAGATTTAAAGACTACTTTTTCCCCTCGTTAAAAATGTTACTAGTTTCCGACACAAAACGTTCCAGACATACCTCCCGCGATGCGCGTCGTTTTCGCACTTCACGTTATCGGCACCTTTATCCACATAATTTCTTACACGTATAGGTGTCATGGGTTCATCGAAGAAAGCAGAAATATTAGCATAGCCCTATACAACTAGGGTCTACCTAATACCGATCAATCTTCTCTCAGTTTACCTCGAAGTTTGAATTCTCATGATCTGTCAATAGCAGAACAAAGCAGCATTCTTTTCGAGACATATTCGTTTGTGCGAATCCTGAAGAGTAAACGATACGATGTCTCTTTTTTAACGTGTATCACACAGTTCTAAAAATTGATGAAACGAATGTTCTGCATAGTTAATGATGACAAACGAAATAGAAATGATAGATGGATAATGATCAATAGAAATGATCTAGGAGCGACACTTGACACACACTCGAAATCGGTAAAAACCTTAACCAAAGAAGCGATAGGGTCCTACACTCTCTATCATTACATCTTCACGTGTCATCGTGCTCCATCGGATATTTAATTCAGGTATCACGTTGAGTATATTCTAGCATGATTCGTTTTACGTACTTTGTAATCGTTCGTTGCGGTAAACGCATCTTTGTCGAAGCAAGCGTGCCAGTTTACTGGCTCCTCGCGTTAAACCAGTTCATTTAACCATTATATTCTATTCAGTTGTAAATCTCAGAAAGTATAACTCTCACTTTTAGTGGAATCAGTTTCCTGTATCGAAGGGAAGAAGAATCATTTGTTTGGATCACAGTGAGCGGAAAATGTGTAACTGCTTCGAAGTGTTGCCTCTGCATCGACTTCTATGAGCTTGAAATATGATGTCACAGTTAATATCACGAAGAACTTCTCTTCGTCGATGTAGATAGATGGAATGATGACTGAAGACTGATTCCTGCTCTGTTAATCGCAGCAAGGATAGAAAAAAAGCTCTCCCTTCGGAGTGCATTGAGCTTTGCGAATTTAAAAATTAAACGGCATATAAGAGTATCAGTAACAGAGGAATAAAAAGCGATCAAACGATACAACAGTTTCGCACGAGGAAAATTTTACTGTCATGTCAGTTGTCTTCATTGCGTATGCAAGTCAATCGCGGTACGCATACTTAATCGCGGAAAACGTAGACGACTGAAAATATAATTACAGACTGCGTACAACCTTACTGTATCTTCGTTTAAGCCCGTTATCGATTTGGAGCGAACGTAAGTGTCGTTAGGGGAAAATTGCTCTTCACTTTTCGCTTGTCTTCACCGAGTAGGCAGCTTAAGTTCGACAATTGAAAAAGAAATACAAATGTGCCTCGCACGATACACCACGTACACGTGAAACCCATCACGACCTTCATCGAAGAAACCATAGGATTCAACATAGTCTGCTATTATATCTGCAGCCGTCACCGTTCCCTATCGCATCATTAATTCATGTATCCTTTTGGCCTTACGGTCAATCATGATTCGTTTTACGTACTTCGCGATCATTCGTTGCGGTAAACGCATATTCGTCGAAGCAAGCGTACCAGTTTGATGGCTCCTCGCGTTCAACCAGTTCATTCGACTATAGAATTCTATTGAGTTGTAAATCTCACAAAGTTTAACTCTCTTTTAGTGGAATCAGTTTCCTGTATCGAAGGGAAGAAAAATAGTGCAGAAATTTTTAGTCCTGTTGAACAACGTAAGTGCGGTTTATCTCTTATTGCTGGTGTTTGGTAGGCTTCTTATACCATTCAATTCTTTTTTTTTTTTTTTCTTTTTTCGTTACCGAAACAGATAAGAAGAAATGATTAATATGGCAGCCGATCAATTTTTATCCACGAAACTGACAAGGTTACTCATGCTATTCAGTGGTTCATGGTTGCCTGAAACGACCAAACAAGACATGATATTCACGTTACTACGAAAGTTGTTGGTATTAGTGATCATATTCTGTGATTGGTCGATCATCTACGAACTTTATACCACCAAAACGGATATATACGTAATTTCACAATAGTTACTGATACCAATCGTGCTTTACGTGAATCATCATGTTACTGTGTGTTATCTCGCCTTACATGGTTATGTGCACCTCACAATTATAGATGTTTCCTCGTATTTAATTTCATTTCACCGTTTCAGGAACTTTTACTACAAATGCTGATAACTGGTTTAATTTCCTTCTTTATTTATTTTTTTAAATACATATCATTTTTACTTTCTTGATATAAATAGATATACTTTTATCGATGATAGTTATAGTGTTAATATTGTTACGTAACCCCCTGTTTGTTTAGTTACATTTTACCGTTGCCATGACTTTTGGCTGTATTTTTACACTTTGTACCCAAAATGTATACGAGTGTCCCAGAAGGGGTGTAAGTCCCTTTAAGGGGTTGTTCCTGAGATGATTTTAAACAACTTTTTCCTTTGCGAAAATGTCAAATTCGGCTTTGTTAACGAGTTACTAACGAAAAACACAGACCAATCACAGAGCGAGTAAGACGGCTGGGCGTCAGCGGGAGCGTTGGATTCCACGCCGCGCTTGTGTTTCTACGAGCAACTCAGGATGTTTCGAAGCGACTGTTGACGAATGTTAAACAAAAGTTATATCGAATAAACTAATTAATTGTTATTCGCGTGGAACAAATAAATTGAGTTTATTCGATATTCCAAACGAATAATGAACAAATCAACGAAAAGTAATTGAAATTTAACAACGAATAGAATGCAATTCTTTTTTCTAATAAAAATGTATTCAAATAACATCAAACACTGTTATTGATCGTAAATCTTAAACATAGTTCTTTAACACGTTCCGTGCCACGCCGTTTTTGCCCAACATGATCTCTAGGCCATTCGCTGTTTTGACTAAAAATTGATATATTGTCACACAATATGTCATTACATTATCAATCCATAAGTAATTAGCTTGTTTAGAATAGTTGCGTTACCGCGTACCATTTATGGTATACGTGGCGCTGCGATCCTTTCGACTGTGAAAGTCAATCAGTTCGCAAAAAAACAAAAGGGCAAAGCGGTAAATGTTAGACAACGTTGCGCTTCCTGCTATAAAAAAAATGTAAAACAGTATGGTACTAAAGTAGCAAGGCAAAAAACTAAAAGAGTTGTGACGTTTTGCAGCGATTGCCCGAATAAGCCATTTCTAGGCATCCCTTGCTTTAAAAAAATCAACCATTACTTGTAGTTCATAATTATTGTACATATAACAAATAAACAAATTTATGGGCTTCGTTCTATACTGCTTTTTGTTTAATGCCTCATTCTTTCAGTGGAAATATATTTTATAGAATTAAATTTATCATAAAACATATGTTTTTGGCGGATTAATTGAATACGTCTGCGTGTACCATTTATGGTACACGTGGCCTGCAGATCAAGTTTGACGTGTACCACAAATGGTACACGTGGCACGGAACGTGTTAATAGTGTTTAACACAAAATAAATTCCACCAGCTTGGTGTTGTAAATTTTAAGTGATCAGTGTTAGTGTTCCTGCAGTGAAGTGAACATTAGTGTCGTTGACCCGGTCATACGTTCGGTGGTGTCCTATACTCCTGATCAGCTGTTCGCTACACCACAAGCCGAAACGTCCGTCAAGGGTGAAGATCGGTACTGTGACACAGTGATGCGTATTTACAACCAGCAGGTGAATCATTTGTTGATTGGGTGAGTTTAATTTAAATTTTCGATAATTCTTTTCTAATTTAACGAGGCTTGTAACTTATTCCTGGCTGTGTTCTTCAAACTCTTCATAAAAAATCATTTCAGCGAAACTATTAAACGATTATTATATATTATTAAATATTTATAATTAATATTATTATAAAATATCGTATTGAAGCAATAAAAATAAAGTTAAACGACAGTGTTTGATGTTATTTGAATAAATTTTTATTAGAAAAGTGAATTGCATTCTATTCGTTGTTAAATTTCAATTACTTTTCGTTGATTTGTCCACTATCCATTTGGAATATCGGAAAAACTCAATGTATTTGTTCCACATGTATAACAATTAATTAGTTTATTCGATATAACTTTTGTTTAACATTCGTCAACAGCCGCTTCGATACATCCTGAGTTGCTCGTAGAAACACAAGCGCGGCGTGGAATCCAACGCTCCCGCTGACACCTAGCCGTCTTACTCGCTCTGTGATTGGGCAGTGTTTTTCGTTAGTAACTCGTTAACAAAGCCGAATTTGACATTTTCGCAAAGGAAAAAGTTGTTTAAAATCACCTCAGGAACAACCCCTTAAAGGGACTTACACCCTTTCTGGGACACACTGTATATCACATGAGACAGTTTTCTAAATGTTGTATTCTAAATTTGTTGTCAGTCTATAATCGATACCCTATGCAACGCTATGGTAGTGTTAGAAGTAACGATTAAAGGGATGGTTTTCACCTTGAAAAACAACAAAATAGTGGACATAATAAAGCACATGGAAACTAATTTTTTGTCGATGGAATACGACACATTTGGCAAGAACGAATTAAAGAATGCCGACAAATTTGTTCTAATATCAACATACGTTGTTATGTTCTGCACACTATCATCAAATGCAGTATTAATACTCGCCAACCTGGCAGGTATGATCACACTAATTGTGACAGTTTTATAACAATTTCGCGTGAGATATTCGTTTGGTGTTGAACACGATCAACTATCCTTTCGAAGCGCCGAGCTATTTCAATATTTTTCAAATAAACAAACAAAAATGTACGATTCGATCTCAAAACCATTTAAATGATTTTTACTAAAAAAATTCATATTATATTAAATTGTGCTCCAGTTAAATTGAGAGAAACACCGAATAAAATCCTAACACCGCATAAAATAGTAACGATTAAGTATTTAATATCCTTATAACGTACGAAATAGCAAATTAATGATTATGCACGATGTAACATACTGTTAACGTTTTTTTAGACAATATTGGCAAGAACGTGAGCGACATGGAGCTACCGTACAGAACATACCTGCTCCGTCTCGATAATGAAAGTCCATATTTTGAAATTTTCTACGCAGTTGAGGTAAGAGACTGACTCTTACTCCTCATTTCTAACACCCCGTAACACTCAAATTATGATTTCTTAGGTAATCATAAGTTTTCACATAAGCATATGCTTCTGCAGTTTCGATATATTTATATGCTTCGTGGTCGTTCACGCTGGTGTACAATTTAGACTGCTAGGACATCAATTGGAAGGTATATTCGCAGATGATTCTGGTGATAATCAGTTCAATATTCCTAAACATAAGGTAGTTGCTAAAAATTTCGAAAGATGCTTGTATCGACATCAGGAACTTATTTCCTACGTCGATGAGCTTGAGCAGCTGTTCAAGTTTATCGTACTCTTTCAAGTACTGGCATCCAGTTTATTGATCTGCGGGTCTGGATTCCAAGTATTAACGGTAAGTTTAACGGAATAGTGTCGTATGATAATTAGGTTCGTGAAGACAGATGTTGCAATTTCATCAAGATATCGAAATTATGATAGTGTATAATTTATAAAAAACAGTGTTTGATGTAAGCTACTGTTCCATCGTTAAAATTTGACACATACAACATTGAATCTCAGTCAGACATTCAATTTTCATTACTGACGAAATAATAAATTACTATCGAAAAGGATCGGGGTTCTATTGTCAATCGTGTCTTGTACACGGCCTACGCGATGAGTTCATTGTCGGAATTGTGGATGATAACTAGAACCATAGATGAGCTGGTGATAGGGAGCAAGGCAATCAGCGTTGCTGTGTACTGCTCCGACTGGGGTCAGTTTCTCGAACGATTGGACAATAATGTCAAAGTTGGAATGATGATGATGATGGCCAAGGCTTTACGCGCCAGCGCTCTAACAGCAGGAGGATTTTTTCCTGTTTCGTCCGAAACATTCAAATCGGTAATCGATGCGTACGAGTATCATTATTGTAGCAGATTGTTGATTACTCGAACTACCTTAAGTGCATGTTTTGAACATTCGGTTTCTCTTATTGCATGACACTATTCGGGTAATCGGTTTTCGGATCAATGAAGGTTCGAATAATCAAGGTCCTGTTGTATTAAAAATTCGAGCTGTGAATGCTGATCGTTGTATGAATTTTTCTTCAGGTGCTAAGCACGGCTTTTTCTTATCTGACGCTTATGAGGAACTTCGAAACAGGAAACGAAGATAATTAAGAACGTATAACGAATTACTTTGTGGACCAAAGACTATCACTAGCACAGTTGAAGCAACAGTAATATGTATCGTGTGCAGTATGTAATCTAAATTGTGTGCACTATCGTTTGAGGATAAAAACTGCTAAAATGACCGATGTTAGCCTTCTTATTCCATTATCGTGTGGATGTTCTTGATGATATTATCGACTTGGCGATTGCTCTGTCTGGTTACAAACAAAAAAGAAATGAAAAATGGAAAATGACGTGTGTTTTACGTTGGCACGACGCCCGTTTCGACTGATCGCATGAGTTTCTCACTAGTTTCTTGACTAGCTAACATTGTCAAATTTGTGACATATGCAACCAATAGACAGGCTAAGTAATTCCTGTTTCGATAACATTTTAATGTTACTTTTAAAAGCAATGTAATAGTTTACACGCTGTACCGACTTAAGCCATCAACTGAGGATAAAATTCAAAGTCCACACGAAAAATAAGTATCTGAATGAACTAGTCACAGATTTAAAAACTACTTTTTCCCCTCGTTAAGAATGTTACAAGTTTCCGGCACAAAACGTTCACTCCGCGTTGAGGTATTATTCTCACATTTAAACACACTGACTTCATACTAAGATTGCAGGCAGACATACCTCCTGCGATGCGCGTCGTTATCGCCCTCCACGTTATCGGCACCTATATCCACATAATTTCTTACACGTATAGTTGTCATGGGTTCATCGAACAAAGCAGAAATATTAGCATAGCCCTATACAACTAGGGTCTACCTAATACCGATCAATCTTCTCTCAGTTTACCTCGACGGTTGAATTCTCATGATTTATCTTCGAACACCGACCAACGATCTGCAGAAAGAAATAAAATCGATCGAATTGTTGATTTATCGACACACCTATGCTACGTAATTTGAATTCGTTACTTGAATTTTTATTAGGTACTTTGTAATACAAATTTTCGTTGCAGTAGAACATGGAATAATCAAATTAGCTGGAAGACAGTTCGATCTAATAGATCGGTTATAACATTCGAATCATCGATTGTTCAAAATTTTCAATTCGTTGTACGGATAAGTAGATAACATATTAAATAACACATTAATGCTTTTAGTACTTCAAAGCCGATATATCGGCTTGGTGAATTTTCCAACAAATATCTCGAGCCGATATATCGGTTCTCCATTTTTAATATAACCATATTTGTTTTGAACAATTTTAATATGCAAAAATCGGATACGTTTCAAGATAGATTTTTGAACGGTATCGTTGTTCATATTAAATGGGTATTAATCACAAATTTATAACAAAAAGTTATTATTTTGTCGCTATTAATAGAAAATGATCCGATACGTCCCGGTCTGTCCTAGTTTTGTATACGATCAGCACAATGTTTCGTGTTTTATATATCCTAACGTAATTTGTTCGTTTAATCATATAAAATAGCCGACGTTCTACTGTACACCTTACAAACACGCCATCAACGCATTCGTCCATTGCAGAAATAATCGATCGATCTGAGTTAACACAACGAGAGGATATGTTGCGTATCTCATAGCTTGTAAGCACACCAAAGACACGCGTCTCGATTTTTAAATTCCTCGCACATAGTGCGTGAATTTGCGAAAAAGCAGAAAGTTTCTCAGCAAACATCGTCAGCATATCGTCGCCAATAATAGCGATATTATTTTTAACGTTTAGACGCTTGATTGTAACGTAACTACAATTGTTATTAAATTAAGGGTG
>SMSQ01021062.1:1104-14142 GCA_019453375.1 Ctenoplectra terminalis
TACTGCTCTACATAAACTCAAAAACTATTTCACCGCAGCATTGTCGGATGTTAATCTAATCCAATCTATAATCCACTGATTTTTTTTTTAATTTATATTAAAAACGATTATTGTCAATTAGTTACGTTTAGATTGGACTGAATAAAATATAGCAGCTATTAACACTTAACTAACCGAATGGAGAGATCTCCTCGTTTTGAAATAAGTTGTTGAATAACTTAACCACTTGACATACAAATAAAATGCGCGTCGACGCGTCCGTAGGATACTAATTAATTTGGCCATTTAGGAACACTCATATACAAGTTCAGAAACAGGACGTTTTATTTTGAAATTTACATGTTTTATAACATTTAATAAGGTGATTCAACAATCTAAACAAAACAGCATCGATGCACGAACGAAACAGCTAATCTAATAATATACTGCGCCCGGTTTTAGCCAAAGACAGTTCTTGACGTCTCGGAGACGTCAAAGTCTACAATGGCACATGAAATGGATGACGTCTCAGAGACGTCATTGTATGTCAAGTGGTTAATGGAGAGACTCGCGTTTTGAAATATTAAGTTATCCCACGAGTAATGTCGTTCCTTGACACTAGTTTTTATTACGAAATATTAAGACATACATTTATTTTTAATCATCGATATATCGACCATTATTTTTCACGATCTTTTTCAATCTGTTGTGTAATTTGATTCTTTATTTAAAAAAAAATGTTGGATATTTTTAATTTTTTCTAAGGGCGTCTTTGCTGTGTGTGATACAGCGTTTAAAAACCTAAAAATTAAAATTGGAAACTCTTACCACGTTCGCCAGAACCAATTACTATCTATTCCAATTATTATAACATTTTTTAATTGACAACAAAAATTCGACAATAATGGACGCTTAAAATAAGCATCGAAGAAGATTTTTAGGTAAAAGCATCCCAAATTTTTTGANATATTAATGTAAACATCTGGCCTTATTTGTTAAACGAGAGATGAAGGAGGGTAATAGAGAAAAAATCCTATGTAAAATAATAATATATTGTAAAACATAAAATATTATTAAATATNTCAATCTGTTGTGTAATTTGATTCTTTATTTAAAAAAAAATGTTGGATATTTTTAATTTTTTCTAAGGGCGTCTTTGCTGTGTGTGATACAGCGTTTAAAAAACTAAAAATTAAAATTGGAAACTCTTACCACGTTCGCCACAACCAATTACTACCTATTCCAATTATTATAACATTTTTTAATNATAGATTTATGAATTGATTTGAAAAGAAAAGAAAAGAAATAAGTAATTAATGCTGTTAGTTATAAATAGTAATCGATGCTATTTTTAGCAACAGTTATAAAAACAAAATACTAAACAGTTTTAATTTGATAATTTTGAAAAGAAATTCTATACTTTTTTATTACATATAAACGTATTATAACTAAAGTAAATAAGTAGAGACTTATAAAGTGTTTAATTTTAGAATGATAGTGATGGGAACCTCGAAAGGCCGCATTAATTTTTACGATATCGATTTAAAAATTCTGTACCGGTGTCAACACGAACATCTGGATTCTATTCGATCGATAAGCTTCGATCTTGCATCTTCGTTACTAGGTCCTGTACCTATAGTCAGCGAATCCGAGTGTAAGTTTCATTTGTTAGTATTTTTAAATATCTTCGTATGTCTAAAAATATTTGTTACGTGATTAAATTTCATATAAATTTAATTAATATAGGTGCATACACCTATATGAAATATTTAACCGTATCAGTAATTTCTGTTTAATTACAAGTTCTGTTGTTATTATATTACTCAATATACACTACCGGCCATAAGTCTTTGCCCACCCGAAAAATAACACAAAAACAAGGGATATTATTAATAACTTAAATTAATAATTTAATAACTTAATAACTTAATTTTTACTAAACTAAAATTTTTACTAACTTTATTATTAATAACTTAAATTAATAATTAAAGTTAAATTAATAACTTCTCTCCCCGACATTATTTGAAATTTTTGCAAAATTCTTTAACAACTTGAAAATGAATTGCTTACTCCACCAAAGTTTAACGCGGTATGAAATACGGTCTAAAATTTGAGAAGATCAAGGTGCCCGTATTACCTGCGTTCGTATTCCCTACTGATCGTTATAAAAATTTTAGAAAAATTGTCGTTTTTCATTAAAAAAAACTGTAAACTCATTTACAATACCTGATCGTGTATGCACAAAACAGTTTGAATGGTTTCTATTAGCCTTATAATTAGAATTTAACGATACGCACATTTTCATAACAATAAAATACCTGTCATTTGAATAGTAACGAAATTTGAAGGTGGGTAAACACTTATGGCCGGTAATGTACAGGGTCTGTCCGGAAAGTAATGCAATTTGTTTTTTTCCGCCATTTTTCCTGGTCCCAGCGAATTTAAATTTGTTGATTCGGGTGCGGGGGACTCTTAGCTTTAAAACGCCTGCAACCTGGGCCTTCCCCACGCTTTGGGAACGCCAGAATCGTAGTTTCCGTGAACCTCTTGTTAGTGTCCGTGTCACGACGCAGAATGGAGAAAACAATCGAACAACGTTATGCGATTAAATTCTGTGCTAAACTGAATAAAAGCCTCGCTGACACCAACCAAATGATTGGTTATCCCAACTCTCGTACAGTCCTGACATGGCTTCGGCAGACTTCTTCTTGTTCCCAAGGATCAAGACTGCCCTCAAAGGAATCCATTTTGGAACCGTAGAAATGATCCAAACCGCCGTGACGAAAGCTCTAAACGAGGTTCCCGTCGACACCTTCCAGGATGCGTACCGTGCATGGAAAAGTCGCTGGCAAAAGTGTGTCGATGCCCAGGGGGGGTACTTTGAAGAATTTTAAAAGTTTGTAACATTAACTTAAATAAATTATTTTTTACAAACTTAATTGCATTACTTTCCGGACAGACTTTGTATGTACGTAGAAGTATAAAAAGATACGAATAAGAAAAAATACAAACAGATGTAGAAAGTTTATGTGTAACGAAGAAAATTAAAGGAATTAAAGAAAAGAGTAAAAGAGTTTTAGTAATATAAATTATCTAGAAAATTAAAGTAGAAAAAGAAATGTATCTCATTTTGTAGTTGAATCTGACGAAGATGATTTCGAATACGAAGGAGAAGCTGAAAAATATTCAGAAATTAAATTTAAAAATAATACGTGCAAAGAAAGGGTAAAATATATACAAAAAATAGAATCAATAAAGTATTGTGACGAGGTTTCGTCAACGATGATTGGGAACTTAGAAGAAATGTTTAGAAATCATGGTAAAAATCAACAAGCATTTACTAAACCACCTCACGTGCCAACAGATGCTACTTTCCAAAGTGCACCCTTTTATGCTGAAAATTTTGTTGTCAGTAAGTGCTGTTTATTATATTTTTATTAAAATATATCATAATTTATTCGAAATATATTTATCACCGGTGTCATTTTTTAAAATAATTATTTATAATACGATTACAACTGTTAACTATATCAAATGCATCTATTACACTTACACGCTAAATTAATATTGGAGCCGCTAGTTTTTGTCTTAACTGGTCAATAATTTTTCACTTTCGTAATCGTATCGCGTCGAGTTATCTAAAATTGTCCGATTTTTGTAATCGCTAATTTTCATTTCATTTGCTTTTTAATATAATTAATTGTATTTTGATGAAGAAAAAATATTCTTGATCAATTTTCGTAGGAAACATTTTTTCTAACATAAAAAAAAAGGGTAAAATTTTTAATGAAAGTGCAGGAATAATAATATATGTATAACACGTTTCTCTCATATTAAACGACATAACAATACAAGTACAATTTAAACGAGAACATTAAAATATTCTAATACATTATTTACATCCATTAGAATACGATACGTTAATGAAATAATTTAAATCTGATTTTATTAAACATCTGTTAGTAATCAAATAAATGTTTACCGATCAATTATATATGTTATTAATTATTCAATCGTATCATTTTTTTAATCTTATGATACGCAAACTGCGCGTTTTTCTGTTTTGTTAAAATTTCTAAAATTGTCTATGTTAAACGTTATTTAATTTTTTACAAATTAATGTTTAAAATTTTTTAAATATTTTTATAAAGGTTGTTTGAGTGGAACAGTTGCATTAATAGAAATTCCCGCGTTAAAGTGCCGATTTATTTTTCAAAATATGAACGCATCAGTTACCAGTTTAGACGCGCATCCTCGAAGGTATTTATAGAAAACATTTAATTATATTTTTATTACTTAATATACTTCCCGAGTGTACAGAATATCTGTTTTTTTTTCACTACCAGTTTATAAAGAAATATAATAATACACGTGCGGAAAAAAAAATTAAATTCCTAAAGAACTGAATTCACTTTTATATCTTAATTGCTAATTAAAGTCTTTTTTCAAGACTAATTGAATTTTGAAATCTATCAAATTCTTAAAAGATTAAGGTACTATAAAAAAAAAATAATAATAAATTAATAATTCGATCTTTTTTGTAACAGAATCATTTTATAGATAAATCTTATTTTTAGCCTCTCGACCATAAAAAGGAACTCGACTTACCACTTAATCTTACTCATTCTATACTCACTCAGATCGCACATCTATCATATGTACATTTTATCCTAATCTTATCCTGCTTCCTATTTGCTAAACTTAACCGCTAATCTGCTATCTTTTCTCGTATTCCTTTCCCTTCTCTTCTTCTCTAATTTTCTCAGTCACTCTACCACATTCTCTGAAGACTTTTCATCTAGTAATTCCTCTATTTTAACTCCTTTTTATAATTCCCTGCACTCTCTCACCATATGTTAACACGTTGACTGCCGTGGGGGTCACCGGTGGCCGACACTTGACTTGGCTACAGCGCCATGGGGGCTACCGGTGACCGGCGACGCGACCAATTGTAAAATACATAATTGTAGTAAATATCGATATTGATAAATTTTAAAGTAACACCACTGTTACTATAATGGTTTGAAGAAATTAATGTCATACGGAACATGCAAATATAATTTTATCAATACAAGGAAAATATAGATATTATTTTTTCTATATCAACATAATATACATCGCATAATAAGAAATTCATGTTGGCGCCATGGGCAAACCGTGTAAAATACGCGTGGCAGTCAACCTGTTAACCTTTTAGGCACGACGCGCCATTATAGTGGCTTTCGCGGATATCATGTTTGAGAACGACACGCCACTATAGTGGCTTTAGCGGATGTCATCTTTCGGAACGACACGCCACTATAGTGGCTCACTCGCTCACCGTTTGAATTAAATAATCGTCTTCATATGCATTGCTAAAAACTTCTTTTGTCTTCGCATCGATTTACAACAGTGTTAACAATATACAGACAGAATATACAGTCTTTGTTTTTAATACGCCAGTATCAGGTATGAATTGTTGCTTTTCACTTAAATAAATGTACCATTTACTCTTTTTAACATATTCTTGTAATTTGTTAGAATCGTTACGATTTTTTACGATTTAGGAACCGACTCGGAAATCGGAAATGATCGTTTATACGTAGTTCGCGTCAGACTCTGCCGTCCAGGGAAATAGCCTCGCGCAGAATTCAGTCGTACCTAAAAGGTTAAGTATGCTAACCGTATGCTAAGTTACCGAACTTATCCCCGCATAAATCGCATTGCCTTCACAAATCTTTCTCCCAATATCTATTCCACTTTTCTATAGATCCACATCTCGCCTGTGCCAATAACCTTTGACATCCACTCTTTCCTTCTACTTTCACATATTCCGGTAACTGTATTGTCCTTCGGTATCTAAATCTTTGGCAAAATTTTAACTTCTGCTTTATTGCACCTGCAATTGCACCTCTCGGTCCCTTAATCTCTGCTCTTGCGCTATCTTCTGTCCTCTTTCTCGTCTTTACTGTGTCTCTGTCAGACTCTATCCATTTCCTTTTAACACTTTACCGACCGGTTCATTCGAGCGCGGATACATCGCTAACACCGGCTCGGTTTTGGCTATCGTGCGCAAATATAAGCTCTTATTCTTGCAACTTTGTTTTTAAATCGAAATTCGTGAGAGTGCTTGGTATATCGTTTCTCTTATTGTAGGCTAATTAAATTGAATAAAGTTTTTAATTTTCATAATGTTAGTATTAAGCGGCAAGCGGTAGATAAACGTTGGCTGTAAAAATCCGATTAATAGGCTCCCGGTCGCTGAGCGTTGGTTGCAAAAAACCGATTAATAGGTTCGCGATTGGTAAAGTATTAAGTAGTCCTTCTTGTCTTTGGTGCTTCTAGTTTTCTGTTTTGCCACTTCCTTTTAATGGGAATCCTTTTCTAAGATCTCTGTGCCGAGGGATCATTTTATATTCTATGTCAATATAATTATTTTAACATTTGTGAAACTTTAATATCTTACAATACATTAATGTTGTCTTTTAATAATAAGCAATTATATAGTCACCGGAAATGCAGACGGTTTTGTATGCTTATACGATTATGAGAAACGTAAGCCCATCGTATGCAGCAAAACTCCACCACTTCCAGACTTCAGTTTGTTACTGGATGATCAAGTGAGGAGCGGTAATATAATTTATATCACGTGTCCACAAAGCCACGAGAAACTGATTGCGGTTACATTACTAAAATATTCGCCAATGGGTAAGATTTTTCACTGTAATATAAGACGTATAATACAGTGTGTCCACTGTGAAAGAACTGAAAATGGGGGATTCCTGAGATGATTTCAAGCAACTTTTTTCTCTGCGAAAATATCAAATTCGGTTTTGTTAATGAGTTATTAACGAAAAACACTCACCAATCACAGAGCGAGAAAGGCGGCCGGCTACCAGAGAGAGCGTTGTTTCCGCGCCGCGCTGGACTTCAACGAGTAACTCAGAATGAATCGAAAAATTAAATTAAATTTAGCCAATCTTGACCCTTGATGAACGTTAGGTAATTTGATCTCTCCGTACATCCTTTAACGTTCAGTGGTGTCATCATCCAGCTGTTTGATACACCGTAAATCATTTCGTTCGTCAAGAGTCAGGATCAGTACAGTGATTCAGTGACCCACATTTTCAAGCAACAGGCAAATTGTTTGTTGATTGGGTGAGTTTAACACTAAACCTACCGACGATTAAAATAGAACTATTTGTATCCAAGGAAATAAAAATAATAGGTATTCTAAAAAAATACATAACGTAAGGAGAAGAAATCTTTACGTATATTTTTCACAGAAAATCACGAAAAATTGCCCAAATTGAATCGTTATAAATTTATATAATTTCTAGAAGAAATTACAAGCCGGGTCATTTTGACCGCTTTGATAGTTTTAGTGTTAAATTAATTTTTCAATTTATTCTAAGTTACTCGCACAAGCGTGGCGCAGAGACAACGCTCTCGCTGGCGATCGCCCGCTATTCTCGTTCTGTGATTGGTCAGTGTTTTTCGTTAATAATTCGTTAACAAAATCGAATTTTACATTTTCGTAAAGGAAAAAGTTGCTTGAAATCATCTCAGGAATCACCCGATTCCGGGTCCTTCACAGTATTTGGGACACCCTGTGTGGTACATACTGATAGTAAAAATTAATTTATTTATTTGGCGTAATTAAATACTAATAAAAATAATCAATAATAAAATATAAAAATTTAATTACAACACACAACCAATATAACAATACAAGTAGCAATAGCAATGTAAGCAGTTCGAATGCTCACGACTGTGAACGACCTGGCGAGAATTAAAGAATTTTCTATTTAATTTTTTCGGACCGCAGCCAAGCGCGAATTCATCAAGTTAAAATTATGTAACAGAGTTTCACTGTTACTTAATTTTACCTTTAACACTTTGACTGCTGCGCGCATTTTACGCGGTTTGTCCATGGCGCCAACATGAATTTCTTAAATGTAAAATGTAAAAGTGTCTAAAATGTAAAAGTGTATTGTTTAAAAATACAAAATATTTTACCGTAGCTGACTTACTTGTATGTGGCCTTGAAAATGGAACGCTTTGGATGTTGCATCCCATTACTCTGGAACCGCTTGATGCAAACCCTTACAAACATTCCACGGAATCGATACTTAAATTGATTTTCACGGAATGTGGAGAATACATGGCTTATGCAGTAAATATTAACTTGTAATAAATACTGGAAACAAGTATGAAATACTAAACGTTAGTTCAAATTACAAGGGAATTTCAATAAAATTTAAGAAAGTGACACTAAAGTGTTTTCAGAAAAAAAATAACGATAATTTGTAACATGTTTAGTTTTCATTGAGTTTATTTTATACACAAATGCTAAAATATGAAAAGGAAAATTCAACTATAAGCATTTTATGGAAACTGATGAATAAATGTAGCAATTTTATTACTAGCGCTAAACATTTTATCCTTAGTTTACGTTTTTTTTTTTAATTTCAGATGTATTGTGATACCACTCTTAGAATTTTCTTGTTTTATAATTTTAAATATATGTCAGTAACGCAATTGATAAAATAAAAGAGTCAGTTCAATATAAAATTTACTTTACAGTTACATAAAAACTTATCAAGTACTTAAACATTATTTAAATAGAAAAAAAGCAGAAAAAAATTGATTTAACTAATGCAGTACCTACAGCTTGAAAAACGCGTCGTATGTTGCATATAATTTTCAATGAAGTGTAAATGTTTAGACAGTATGAATTATTTCGATTTTAACTATAAAATTGATTAAAATTAATTTTTTATTTACAATTCAAGATATCTTTGCATTACCGTTTTATACATTTAATAATGCATTTAAAACGTTAATTTCTCAGAATGATGTAAAATAAATTTCTGTATACTGTATTATTTTTATTTTCAAAATTTACTTTATAACGATTAAAAATTAAGCATGATAAAATAACCTAGTAAGCACTTACATATATTTTGATTTTTGTTTCCGAAATGATATCGATCTAATTTTCTTTTAGGATAACACATTGGTAGTAGCAGTATTTAAAAGAAACCTTAATCCATTAAATGGTTTTCATTTATGGGATTTTCTTGGAAAGTATCGTTCTCATTATGCAACGATAAGAGATTTACTTTTCGGTCCAGCTACGACTGAGAGCGTTGTGTATCGATTATTTTCATTGGGAGAAGATCAAAACCTAATAGAGTATGATCTTAAAAATAGGTAAAACAGATATTTTTTGTTAATTTTGGGAAGTATATGTTGTAGTTAAATATAACTGTTCGTTATTCTCTGTAGTGGGCCATATCCTTTCCCTGGGTTAAAGATAATTGAAAGTTATAAAATTGAATATGAAGCAATTCCTCTTTGTCTTACTTGGTATCCTCAATTAGGCATTGAAGGATTCTTGATGATTTCTAATTCAGAAGTAATAATCCGATGATCATTTAAGTAATTTTAAAACGCAGAATTATTTCAGTAAAAATTAGAATAAACATTGCCAAATTTCATATCATAAAATATTCATTGTGTTATTGCAATTGTAGAATATTCATTGTGCTCATCGTATAATTAAGGTAAAACACGTTCTAAAAAGCTTTTTCATATTTTTCGGTATCTTTATTTAAATATGTTTTAAATAAACATATAATTGTAATCATTGAACAGCAATAATTTGGTAATTATTTACAAAGCACATCTCACCGATTCCGATGACCTTTAGATACGTTGTAAAAGTCAATGTTCGTAATAACTTTGCTTATGTATTATAATCTTAATTTCAAAAACATACGCAAAAATATTTTTAATGCTATCGATCACTTCTAAAATTTAATGTAGGTTTAAGATTAGATTCAGATTAATTTTGGGTTAGTACCTCAAGTACTTTGGTAGTACCTTGACAATATAGTAGTGTCCGCTTAGGTCGGTATGGGTCGATATGTGTTCCAGAAATCGTTCGGACTTATCTCTCATTATTCGCTCGCTTCTCGAGCTCGTCAAAGGCGAGAGTGAGAAACAGCGAGTGTGAGTGAAATAGAAAAGTTCTGCTCGTATAATTCAAATTCATTAAAATATAATCATGTTTGGTATCATTTTTATCGGAAAAACATCTGCAATTTGGTGATAATAATCCCTTAATTATAGAACAAAAAATATAAAAATTGTATTTTTCCTATTCTGATAATTCGTCGGCAGATAAAATTGCTCATCAGGAGTCCGAGATAATACGTGTGTAAGGTGAATCAGGAATTAAGCGGTGGGTTAAAGGTAGCTCTGTGGGAATTTTTAAAATATTTGATTTAATAATGCGTGCATTCACGGCAAAAGTTAATACAATAATGTCCTTCTGGACTATCCGTGAGCCGTGAGGACGTTCCCGTCTGTACAGCTTACTTTTATTGCCCTCCCAAGGAAGGGAAAGCGCTTCCACCGAAGCAGTTCTAGGAATTGGTGAAGATAATTTCGCGACACTTATCCGGACCAAAAAATGAGACACTCAATGCGACACTATTCTATCGATTTAAGTTATATGGTTACGTATCAGTGTCTGGAATATTCTGTATATGTACTGCTCTACATAAACTCAAAAACTATTTCACCGCAGCATTGTCGGATGTTAATCTAATCCAATCTATAATCCACTGATTTTTTTTTTAATTTATATTAAAAACGATTATTGTCAATTAGTTACGTTTAGATTGGACTGAATAAAATATAGCAGCTATTAACACTTAACTAACCGAATGGAGAGATCTCCTCGTTTTGAAATAAGTTGTTGAATAACTTAACCACTTGACATACAAATAAAATGCGCGTCGACGCGTCCGTAGGATACTAATTAATTTGGCCATTTAGGAACACTCATATACAAGTTCAGAAACAGGACGTTTTATTTTGAAATTTACATGTTTTATAACATTTAATAAGGTGATTCAACAATCTAAACAAAACAGCATCGATGCACGAACGAAACAGCTAATCTAATAATATACTGCGCCCGGTTTTAGCCAAAGACAGTTCTTGACGTCTCGGAGACGTCAAAGTCTACAATGGCACATGAAATGGATGACGTCTCAGAGACGTCATTGTATGTCAAGTGGTTAATGGAGAGACTCGCGTTTTGAAATATTAAGTTATCCCACGAGTAATGTCGTTCCTTGACACTAGTTTTTATTACGAAATATTAAGACATACATTTATTTTTAATCATCGATATATCGACCATTATTTTTCACGATCTTTTTCAATCTGTTGTGTAATTTGATTCTTTATTTAAAAAAAAATGTTGGATATTTTTAATTTTTTCTAAGGGCGTCTTTGCTGTGTGTGATACAGCGTTTAAAAAACTAAAAATTAAAATTGGAAACTCTTACCACGTTCGCCACAACCAATTACTACCTATTCCAATTATTATAACATTTTTTAATTGACAACAAAAATTCTACAATAATGGACGCTTAAAATAAGCATCGAAGAAGATTTTTAGGTAAAAGCATCCCAAATTTTTTGAAGAAGGAATCTAGAAACTACTTGAGAGATAAGTAAAAATCATAGAAAACAATGGTCAATACAGTCATGATTAAAAATGAATGCAAATATTAATATCTTACAGTGAAAATTAGCGTCAGGGAACGACATTATTTATAGAATGACCTAATAAATCGCTGATATTTCATCTTTTCTTTAACAACGTGCAGTCTATCATATTGTTTTGTATTTCTCTTTTGTTATTTAAGGGTATTGAGTTCCAGTTGTCGTACAGTTACTCGTGGCAAGAGCGGTTGTCTAGGTGTTAAGCAACCGTCTACGCCAAAATAAAGTATAATTCCAATGTAAAAACTGTAGTTCATTGCGAATTTCTTAGAAACTGAAGCTGAATGGCGTATATGTATATGTAATGCATAAGCAGAATTACTCGGGACGTTGACCTCCCCAACGTATCCACAGAACATGTTGAAATCGGTGAGGTGTACTTCTTTGTAAATAATTATTTATTAGTAATAGTACGAGAAATTGCAATAATGTAAAACTTCTATTGCTGTAGTAAATTGTATGTTTAACCCTCCGTTTCCCAACGGTTCTAGCAACCGTGGGAACCGTGCTTCCGGCACGGAACTAGTTTCCGGCAACCGTGTTGCAATTTTTTTTATTTTTATCACTTATGTTCGCGATTCTTGTTTTACAGGAAATGGTATTTTTGAAATTAAAAGATAGAATTTATATTATTTTTTTAATTATATAAATAGCTAATAAAATACAGGAAAATGTAAATAAAGTGTAAATAAAATATGAACAAAATGTGAATAAACAAAGTATGTAAAACAATAATTATTTTTTATAGTACGTGCATAAAGAAATATTTTGAGATATAGAATGTATACATATTACAATATGCCTTTGGCATTCATTGTATCTTCGTAATATAACACTGCAAACTAATCGCAGAATGCATTTCGAAGCACGTAAATGCCTTATCAGTTCTAACACAGACGAGAAGGCTAAGTCAGTTTTAACACTAGACTACCGAACCAGTCAAAATGACTGGTTCATAATTTCTTATAGAAATTTTAGAAATTTACAATAATGTAGTTTTGTGGATTTTCCGTGATTTTTCGTAAAGAATATGTGCAAAGAATTGTTAGCTTTATTATAGATATTTTTTCAAATACCTTTCATTTTGATTTCTTTGATATAAATAAGTCCACTTTAATCGCCGGTAGTTCTAGTGTTAACATAGAGAAGTCCAACAAAACTGTTGCGAACGCGAGTCAAAACAGACCCAGGTACGATAAACGGAGGGTTAATATTTTTAATAACTTAACATTTCATCACTTTTTGATTAAATTATATGTATTGAATTGAAAATAATATTTACTTAAACAAATACTATTTGATGAGCTATTTTTAATTCGTAAATTATCTTTTTCCTGATCAAAACATTTCTATATAGATGTATTATTAAACAGTTTAGTTGATCAAAAACAGAATTATTCTGTACATTTTGTATAACATTTTTTATACGATTAGTACAAGTACAGGTTGCTAAACGATATAACGAAATCAATTCGAGGAACATTTTTGGGCCCA
>SMSQ01021063.1:0-11257 GCA_019453375.1 Ctenoplectra terminalis
AAAGTGGATCGATGTAGCCATTTTCTGTTTTCAAATATCGCAAAATATTTGATTTCTCTCCGACTGTATTGTAATTTGATGTATTCGTTAAAAATATAAAATTAAGAATAAAAGAACAATTCGATTCTCTAAACGGTGACTAAAAAATTAATCTCGTTTGTGCAACTATTTCTCAGCAGTGTACGTGTATTAAAGACTCATATTGAATATCGTTTACAAAAACTGTTTTAAAAAAACAAAAACCTCGACGCGAAGAAAAGAAAAAGTTTCAGATTATACGGTAAAGCGTACAAGCCGATAGAACACACGTTAAAGGAGTATCTTCCAGGTCCGCCATTTTTCTCTCAGCAAAATTCCTTCCACCCGACGACAAGACGCTGCTAGCCGATTTGTCGACCGATGATTGTACACATCTCAAAAAGAGGAACACGTTCCAAACCGAACGGAAAGATTGAAAGTGGAAAACAAGGACAACTCGCGGTGGAGAATGAATAGTCTTCTCGGCCGCCTTCATTTCTCTCAATCGTTATCCAAGAGGCCGCCACAAAGCGGGGAACGGACGACGAACAATTACCGCTTGAAATTCCCTCAGAAATAAGGTCACCGCCGGCAATATCCTACGAGCGATGTCGTCGTGTTTTTCCGCCGCTGGATTTATTGAATATCATCGGGAAGATGTATCTTTGTTTTCGAGAACACCGAAAGAACCGCAGTGTGTATCCCAGCTTCCCCGAAGCGCGCGTATACGTCCATTGTCCTCTTCCTGTTTTTCCTCGCCTACTTTCTTTTTATCGTTCAAGTCGTGTCGCTAGCTGGTGGGTAAATGCGAACGCTTAATAACGTTTCTTGCGGTTAGAAAATTAGAGCCCCGCTCGAACCATTCGAGAGATTAGCGTCGATCTTGAGCGAGGCTTCGGGTTCAATTGAACTTACAAAGGAGCAAGCTGTTCTTTTAAATTAATATTGGAAATTTGTTGAGAATCATTTGATATTTTATAGCTTTGAATTTTTTCTGCTTATCGGAGGAAAAATTAACGATTGATTGCAGTTTTTCGCTTTGATTCGAAAATTTTTTAACTAATAATTGCTGTGAGGGGTTGTGGTGTCACTGCAGTGATACAGTAAACAAATTTAATAGTACAGCGATAATTAAATAAAATTAATTTTTTAAAATATATAAATATATAAGCTACATAAGTAGCTTAATAAAAATCAATTTTTTTAAATACATAACCTAAGTGATTTAACGTAAATTAAGCATTAATCAAATACTCTGGTACTAAACTGAATAAATTTACAAAAAGCAGATTTAATCAACTGCTTCTTAACCCTCTATGGAACCATGTGACTTAAAAGTTACAAACTGATGTATCTATATTTAAAAAAATTAATTTTCTTTAGTTATCGCTGCAATATTAAATTTGATTACTGTATTACTGACACCACGATCCATCTACGGTAATTATTAGTTAAAACATTTTCAAATCAAAGTGAAAAACTGTGACCAATCGTAATTTTTTTTCCAATAAGCAGACAAAATTCGGGCTATAGAGGGTTAACGCTCAGTCAGCCTTTTGAAATAAGTCGCTGCATGATCGAATGAAGAGATCTTTCATCTTTTTCTTAATACCGCGCTACCTATCGTTCTGTTTATCATTTCTCTTTTGTTATTTAACAGCGTTGAGCTCCGTCGTACAGTTTATCGTGGCAAGCACGGTTGGCTAACTGTTAAGTGACTCGTGTAACAATAATCCTTCATTACGAATCCACACTCGCGAACCATTTTGAATAATCCATTATCACACCACTCTACGCTTCACCTACTACCCTTCGGACACCTCAGAATCATCTCTTAATTACTTTCCCATACTCCGAAACTCTTCAACTCCAAACTTCTCCTTCACACAAGCCGCGCCAAATTTCCTCAAGATTCAAACAGAGTCACAGAACTTGGTAACAAAAACCACACGTCCACTCTACTTTCTATTTCGAAAACTTCTATCGGAAGAAGGATCGAAGCACGATTCTTTTCTGGCTCGCGGAGAGAAAAAAAGATAGGAAGAGAGTTTAGTCCGGGACCTGCTAGCGGACTCGTCAGTGAGGCATCCTAGCAGGTCCGTGCCTTAGACGCGAGGATACTGAAGTTAGGATCGGTATAAGTAGGTCGGTTCTTGAGGACTCGTAGAAAAGTCGGTCTTCGTGGAATCCCTCTGATGGCGGAGTGTAAGAGAGTCGCCACAATTCTCTCCATTTTCCCAATCGATCATCGGTCGCGAAAAATTAAGGGACCACGTTTCGTTATGGAAGAATAAAATTTATTCGTTCGGTGTATGAGGATGGAATCGTGAGTCTAGGATGAATGTTTAGTCTAGAGCAATATGTGAATGCAGAGTATTTTGGGACCGGGCGACAGAAATGTGAAAGAAGAGTGGAACAGTACGATGGATGCGAGAATGAAGAGTGCTTGGGATCGAGCAATAAAAGTGCGAAAGAGGAGTGTTTGGACCGAGTGAACGAGATCATCCTGTGACCGAAGATTTTCGGAGAATGTTTGGAAAGAGTGAGAGAGATTAAGGAATGAAAAGAGAGAGAATGTTGGAACATATGTTTAGGGAAATGCGCGTGCGGGACGGTTGAGGATTGAGAGTCGGAGAGTGAGTTTGAAAGAGTGTTTCGACGCAATGCTCGAGCCGCGTGGTACAGACCTTTTGGGTCACCCTCTATACGCTCTTCGTAGCGAAAGGGTTAATGTTTAATCCAAAACTGTAACTACGAGTCTCGCTCGTGATATTCACGTTAGACCCAAAACTGAGTCTCACTCGTGATATTCGTGTTTGTGAAAATTGTGATCACGAGTCAGACTCGTCGAAGTACGGTAAGAGGTTAAAGACACTGTTACGTTTTACAATTGAGTATTTTACCCGTGCCAACCAAAGTTCCTACAGATGATACGATAGCAACGCGAAGCGCGAATAACATGGAGGTCTCGACTTAAGAATTCCATAAGCTAAAAGCCATCACGGGAGGGCTTCTCGTGGAGGATGTTCACCGCGACGCTTTACGGCTACAACGACCAATCCGCCGAAAACGCGTCGAGGGGCCTTTGCACGGCAGGGCGTGGACAAACGAAGCAATTTAATTAGCATTATCAATGCAATTTCCGCGGCGGCGTCGGAACTAATATTGGAGGCGACGAGGCTTGCCAATGTACGTACGTAATGTACACGATATTGGACAGAACGAGAGACGAACGGCCAGGGCATGTAGTAATTCTGTAATATTGCGGGTGACGGTGGTTAGCCTTAGGGAATGGGCAAACAATGACGTCCGACCGCTGCGGCTCGATCGCCGCACCGTTTCCCAGCGTCGAACGATGACAACGTAAATACGCTGTACGGAATTATTTGGCGGGTGCTTTGACAATTATCGCCAGTTCTAATGCCGATGGGTCTGAGGGTTGTTCGGTTTTGCGAAGGAACGAAGCTCGATTGTAACGGGTCGTTCTGTAAGTGAGGCTCCTTTTCATCTTACGTTCGAGGTTTCCAAACTTTTTTTTTTCTGTTATGGGTAGACCAACTCTTTTCCTAATATTGATTTTCCAAGTTCATCGAGTTTAAACGTGTTTTTGAAGCTGACAGAGTTACTAGCTTCGATAGGGTTTACTGTAGAGTGAAAAATTTTTGAATAAGAAAGTTACGTTAAGTTTATAGTTTTACGGTTATTAATTAAAACGATAGTGTTAAAAATAAGCGTTAATATATAGTATAGTATACATATATTTTTAATGTTTTAGAAATAGTTGCGTATACTGTTCCGGTCCCTTTCCAGGTCATTTTTGTAATACATCATCAATAGATATTAATAAATATACTTAGTCAAAACTCTGTTGAATTTATTTTACAAATAAATATTCAACAGATAGAAAATGAAAATCTGGTAACATTTTTAGATAAAATAAATATACAGAAAAATTCTATCCTTTACGAAAGTAATTCGACACCCTTGATCGATATTTGATATACACTCAAATTGTTTAATTTTGCTAAATTTTTTCATTTTCATATTCATGGACCCCTATTTATATCCCATGGACCACCAATTTTTTTTTTTTTCACTAACATAGATCTCTTGCAGACTAGATTAGACTCCCTGGGGTCGATATAAACCACTCTGGGAATGACTATCTTATGTTAACACTATGACGGTCGCTGTCGCGTACAAACAATTTTACAAGCCAACACTTATCGGTCGCTGTCATGCGCTATGACTTCGCACAGCTATTTTTATAAGCCGTAGAGAAATAGTTTCTTGGCGTCATTTCGATATTAAAAAAAAGAAAACAATAAAAATTGTGTAACGGTGATATTGCTACGTCAAGGGCTGTTCAATTTTGAATTTAAAGGACGTACTAATGCGTCATCGGCCAGCAATATATTAACGCATCGACGACAGAACATTTTTGTAAATCATACTACGGAATGAAGCTGCGATCAAAATCATTCTTGCTTAGATATTTGCGAAAATAACTTGTGATCTGAAGATAGGTTATAATTTGAAGTTTGAATTAACCCCTTGCGCTATCATTTAGCCGAGCAAAATCCAGGAAAAAAAATATAGCGACCGATGCTCGCCGAACGCTACTGCCAAGATTGTTTAGGTTTTAGCGCTTATCTTAATTAACCGTTTCCTAGAAACTCGACACCACGAGTCTCACTCGTAATATTCATGTTTATCCCGAAACTGTGACCAGTCTCATTCGTGATATTCATACTTGACCCGAAATTGTGACCACGAGTCTCACTGTGGGTGCAACGCCACCCAAATTCTTGAATTTTCGTTGCAAAAATTCAGTTCAATTTCATAGTTTGACAAAACAGTGATAGAAAGTCGATTCGCGTTAGGTAGTAAAGAAATAAAATTTTTTAATTTAGAAATTAAGCTTTGTCCCAAGATGTTAAAATTTTTTTATTTCGTGATGTAACAGAGACTAAAACTTAAAATACCTTACCGAAAAATAGAGAAACATTCAGAAGTCGATTCAAATATAATTGAACTGAAATATCGTCTTTTAGTGTTTACCAAATAATGTTATTAATGTTAAACTCGCTACTTTGTTCGTTAATTCTGGTATGTGCATACCTGTTTAGCTTCACATCCCGAACGTAATGAAAACGTTGCGTTGTCTCGAAAAACGGAGTTGCTTTCATTTTATGGCGGCAGTTGTAACACACGAAGCAGCTGTATCGAAACGAGTACACAGTAGCGTCTATGTAACTGCGGAAATAGGAGCGGTACAGGGGCCGTAATACATTGCAAACATTTACTTTGCTCCATGCTGTCGCTTATATTTGTCAACAGCTTGGCAACGCTAAGTAGCGATGCTTAATTCGTTCTACGTTTGATCAACCCCTTTGTCTCGAATTTTCCACGACAATTTCAATATTGTTACGTCCAACATCGAGCGTTCAAAAAATCTAACGCACTGTAACTTGGATATTTTGCATATTTTTCCGCATTACGTGCATTCTTTGCAATTGTGTACTTTTAAATTTCCCAGAAACGTATCAAAATCCGCAGTATAATCATGTTTAACGAATTGCCCAATAACGAAAACTATAAACGAATCACGATCCTAATTTTAATAAAAAAAAAAAAGAAAAAAAATGACATTCTAATTTTTACAGTTCAAGTTTCCATTCGTATCGTTTAATTGTATAAAACTATTTGCATTCCGTGAAGTATCTAAGTTCCAGAAGTCTGCGATAAATAACAAGAAACTAACATAAAAATATGACCCCAGCTCTACGATATTATTCTCAAACATGGGAAACACAGGAAACTAAGCGTTCACCAATACACACCGATCTCAATTCAATGCCTTACGGAACACCGGGAAAAGAAGAAATGGCGATCACAATGCACGGACTACTCTTTAATGAAACTCACAGCCAGCGATCTTCGATGCCAGGCAACGAATAGCCCGGCGTCGGTGATTAATCTTTATGAAAGTCTCAAATATTAAATTTCATTCGGTGACCAGAGGCCGCAGGCAAAGGGGAGGACGATCGCCGCGCCGCGCACAATCGACGAAACCAATACCGACGTTTCTCGTCGAGTGAGCGAAAAAATGGGGAAAGAGATGCGTATGACGTTACACTCGAATAAACTAATTTTGCTCGAGCAGCCCGCCAATTTATCGAAAAAAGGAGCCAGAAATCCGGACGATTGGGTGACTTTTGTGTGTGGTGGAGTGGCTGCAAAAAGGATGGGGCGCGGGGAGGAGTAGTGGGGGGAAGTTGGAAGTCCGCTGACCGCGGTTTTAATTTCCTTTCGATATCCAGGGCTCCCGAAGGTTTTTGCCTCTCTTGCTCTATTAATTCTGGATACCCTTGCGGCCGCGTTATTTTATACCTACGCCATAGAGAAGCTCGATTCGGTTCACCTACACACGCGTATATCTCTCTACGTCCCTACACGAGACTGTTGCGTGGTGGTCTGATATCGTGGTTCGACGGAAAAAATGCGTCCGTTGGAACGAATCGCGTCAGACGAATTTTTTCGAGGCAGGGAATCGAAATTTCATATCCCCCTTCTGATTCTCCGGTGATTCTGCGCAAAAATTTTTTCATTAAGGCAATAACCAAGTCCGGCTGCGAGCGCGCTAGCTGACGGCGTCGTCATTGTTGTCGACCAACGCTGTTATCGATTGTACGGTTAATGTTTGCGCGTACGGTTAATATTTACCTTTGTAATTCACCAACGGTACGAAATAAAATCAACGAATTCCGACGCGAGCCTGGTCCCGAGTCAGCGTGCTGGAAATTTTTCACCGATGGACCAGGAGGAAAAAATAAGGGAGGTGCTTTTGTTGGTGTTCGTGCTCCGAGCGAAAGGTTTTTCGGCGGAAAGGTGGATCCGAAGAATATTGAATTGAATTCGGTTTATGATACGGTCGTTTTGTCTCAGATTCGCTGGCCTGGAAGGAATCGTGGCTTGGGATTCGTCGAAAAAAAAATATTAAGTTATGGTTTAAAGGGAGATTTCGTTTCAGACTGACCTTCTGTGAAATTTTATATTTTATTTCAGGTGAAATAACGCGCGATGCATCGTTACTTTGTTTGTTTCGGTAATTGATGAACGACGTGTAAAATAATTGTTTATTTCGCAATTATTAATATTATACCTAGCGACCTTTGAAATATGCTTATTTCTACTAAACGAACTGAAATGATAGATATTTTAATAATATATGTAATGAATTGAGAAACAAATATTTGTTCATATTTTTTAAAGCAAATTACGGAAAATTCTACAAAATGCGCTATAATAAATTTATAAAAATTCGAATAAAAAATTAGCAACTGGTTATTTTGACAACTTTAGTAGTTCCAATGCTAAGTTGTGGTAGGATACAGTTGGTCGCAAAAATATCCACCCAACTTTAGTATTATCAAATTTTATATACAATTATAGATTTGAAAATTAAATATTAAATTAAAATCTATTTCCGACAAATATCTAAGAGCTTGGTTTACAATAATGTATAATGATTTTTAACGCGTTAAGCGCCACGCCGACAGTATCAATTAAAAAAAATAATACCTTATAAGTCATTAATGGATTCTATTAAATCACATTAAACAAAGGTACCACTTTCCATCGCAGGCCTCTACAATTTTCTCAAATTCTTAACAATTTTGCGACCAAATGTTTTTCAATTAGTATCGCACCGCAAAGCCTAACGGAAAGTCGACCAAAATCAGCCTAACGTTTGTGTTAAACAAAGCAGAGTATATACAAAAAAAAAAATCATATTTGAAGAAACAACATTAATATCTAAAGCGATTCAATACTCTTACGACTAACTACAATTTTGTTTCGTGTTACACTCACCAACTTTGCAGCCCAAAGATGGAGCATTTTATTCTCGAGCCAACACTTCCGTCGATACCGCGTTAAAGTTTCACTTTTGTTAAAAATTCTCACCGAATGACGAAATTGCATCGCCAACTCGATATATAAGACGAACACACGTAAAAGGGATCCAACACATTTCCGGAACATCAATATGCACGTTGCGGTCAAAGATCGGGATTAAATCAATCGATCGGATGCATTACGTAGGAGAAATCGCCACGTAGGTTAGGAATGCAAATGTTTACCTAAGAGTCCGCCGCGTGCGGAGGGTTGCACGCGCCTCAAGTGTTTGAGAGAGGGTGAATGTCTGAGAGTATGATAACTAATACATAACCCCGACGTCGCTTGATCAAATGAAAAGTACACAGGAAATATTCAACAATCGCGTCAATTTGGCGCGTCGACCTATGTAACCCAGTCTTTCCTTGAAATGGAACGCACGAGTTGCATGTGTACAGAGTATCATAGCGGGAAATCGACGAACTTTCCTTGTATATGTTTGATAGGTTCTTTTGTTTTCGAACAGGTTGCATATTTTGCCAAGTTACGGTGAAAATAAAGATACTGCAAATATATTCTAATGTATGGACAGTGAAAAATGTATTTGTACATACACTTTCTTATTTTGATATTTATCCAGTGATTATATTTAGTTGGTCCAAACGTATTGAGTTTAGAGATAGCTGAAGATACCTTAACCATTTAAGATCCATTAATATTTGTATGGTATGATATTTATTATATGATAGTTATTATAATAAATATAAAAAGAAAGTTTCTTCTCGATAAATAGTTTTTTATACACCTTTATAAAGATTTGTATAATAAGGTAATGAAATTATAAAGAAGCGTTTTATTTTAACATATTTTCTTCAAACTTGGTTCTTAAGAGATTAACGTGATTATAAGGAATTGATATAGAGATAATTAAATGTGAAACTTAACCAAGAAAAGTAGAATAATACGTGGAAGTACTCGTTTGTTACCAATCTAGATTAATTTTTTATCCGTATACGTCTTCATAATCTCCGAATTGTTTTTCTAAAAATTCTAAATACGATACGATATAAAATCAAAATTCCATCTATGTAAAATGTGCTGACATAAAATAAACGTATATCTTAACACACTCAAAAATAAAGTAAACATTATGGTTGACTTTCTTCTTCTTTACAAATTAAAACGTATCACAATTTATTACAATTAAAAAAAGATAAAGTAGCTCCACGAGAATTAAAGTAAGTTTTGTGTCAAAACCTGATCAAATTGACAGACCTGGAAAACTATCATAAAAAAGTGTTAACTAAATATTTAACAGAGATAAAACTACACCACACGCGAAACGTTTCTACTCAAGATGACCTGTCAAATATCTACGTTACAGAACTGTGTCAAGAATCTCTCGGGACACCCTGTACATAATACATACGAATGCGTCGATCGTTGGATCCTCTTGCACCGTCTCTATCGGCTTTTTCTATTTACATCCAAGACACTCCTCCTCGGGTATTCCTTCAAGGTATTCATAACGCGGAATTTACAACTTTCCAGCGAACAGGAATAAGCGTGCTTATCCCATCGAATATCATAGCTAACTGGATTGTCTCAGGAATTGTCGGGCTAATTTTAACGGCGTCGAGTCGAAGACCGATACAATATTCACGACAGACACTATTCGTCTGAGAAAATATACTGCTTCGAACAATTACAATCATATTTTAAAGGTAAATGTCAGATCTAGAGCAAATGGATGTTAAGTTGGTGTGTTTAATAATTAATACTTGACAGAGGTAGCCGGAGATGTTTCATTTTTTAGTACTGCTATTATAGATGTTCATAAATTGCTGCTTAATAAGCACCGACGGTGGCGCTAAAATTAGCGATACGCATTTCTGATCATAATAGCGTTACGTTCGCGTCTTATCTTTGTAAATTAAATATGTACAAGTGTGTTAGATTCCGATGTTTAGTAATTTTTTAACAGTAACGAGTATTATATTATTTACTAACTTTTCTATAGGGGATTTTACCATTTCGAAGGCTCTTAGATTTTATAGATTAAAACAATTCTTCGTTGTCGATGCAAAGTCTTAGACGTAAGTTTTTACAAAAGCATCCGACCACCTTAGATATTAACGTTACTTTTGTAAGATATCATTTCTTTTTTTTCTATACATTGTGATTTACTTAAAAAGTGTTAGACGCTATTCTAAAATAAATTCTTAAACGTTCTATATTTCTTATTTGGAAATCTATAATTGTATATAAAATTTGCTTAATATCCAAAGTGATCGGATACTTTTATGACCAATTGCACATGTGCATTGGAATTGGTATAGTATTAAATAGATTTAGTATATATGAGAGCTACAAAAAAGAATAAGTGATCTTTTTTAAATGTTATCTCAAGTATTGATTTCAAAGTTATAGAGCAGAGAATGGTATGAATGCTTGTAATGAATTTTTCGTTTGCAATTACATGCCTGCTCTTATTATTTTTATTTTTAAAAAGTTGTTCACCGTACTATTTAAAACGTTAGTTGAAAAAATAATATCTTGAAATACGAACGAAAATAACTGGCTCCATTTTAAATAGCGGAATATTAAAATCCATGTGAATAATAGCCTTACAAAAAATTTCAGTACTATTTCATATTGTTCTCTCTGGAACAAACTCCAGTGTGTATCATGATACACGTATCATTACGCATACTGTGAAAATCACCAGTGTTAATTCAGTATTAACTTTTTTCTCGTCTACTAACGTTGCTGCCACTGATACGAAAAAATTAGCTATCTCATTTATCGTTAAAATACATATTTTTGAAAAATTGTTTAGTACGAGTTAAAATAAAAATTCTAGGATTCCAGTGACCCGTTGTATTCCGTAAACCGAACCTCTATTAATTTAATGTACAGACAAGTACCACGGAATGGAAACTCATTTACAATCAGCGGATGATTCGAACAGAGCTGTGTGCGTAACGGCTAGAAAAAGGAACTGTCTTTTTCTTCTCAGTTTATATCAACATTTTATATTAAACTCCATCTTACCAGTTAAGAGTTAAACGTGCAACGAATACACCAACAAAAATCCTAATTAAACTCTCTCTGCACAACTCACCCATCACGCATCGGAACAACAGTACATACAGTACCGGTCAAATGAATTCAGACGCCGACGTTTTTCTGTTTCTTGTCATGGTATCGTCACGTACTTATGTCAGCCACATATTTCTTTACCATTTAACACTTAGCCAACCGAATAGAAAGATCTCTCCGTTTTGAAATAAATTTCTGAATGACCGAATCGGGGGAAGCTCTCTTTATTTTGAAATAA
>SMSQ01021064.1:0-13528 GCA_019453375.1 Ctenoplectra terminalis
GTTTAAACATCGCTAGAGGAAATCACTGTGTGAAGATAACGAAAGAAACTTTCGGGACAATCTAATATTTTCTTATCTGCCTTTCATAATAATTTTTTCGATAGAAATAAGTATGCTTTAATCGTCGGTAGTACTAGAATTAAATTATTCAAGAGCTAATATCGAATCTTATGCTTTGTAATTTTGCTTCCTACGATATTTTAGGAAGCACTCGTCGAAATTATCGGTTTTTTAAGATAAGTGTAGCGAAAATATGTTTTCGGTTCTTCTTGGACCAATTACTCGATCATTGTCTTCAACACTGTTATTTGTTTCGTTTTATTCAAACGTGCAATTTATAACACTGTGAATTTGGTCTATAAGCGACGTAAGATCAAGCTCATCCTCACTGCTCTTAATTTTATCGTTTGGGTTGGTTTTTATAACTACTAAAAACAGACTAAATCTGAAATAATTATTTTAAACACACTGTTGTATTCTGAAGCACGCATAAATTCAAAGTGCGTAATGTAAAGAGGAAGGATATTTGTTATTAAAACGATTAGTCGTCTCTCGAGTGCCAAGTCAGTTTCCTGTGTTTTCTTTCTTTTCTTTCTATTCTTACTTTTTTTTTTATTAACCCTTTGACTGCGGAGCACTCTAAGTTTAGACGTTCCGCGTTGACGGAATATTTTTTCTCGTATTCTATCGGTGCTCGATTGATTATCCAACAAGGTTACCCTAAACGCGAAGACACGATATTCACCTTTAACTGCCTTTAACTGCCTTTAAAAATACGTTTTCTTTTACGTCTATTTAACACGCAAAGTATTTTTTATGAAACGTTTGGACGGTGGCAATTAATAATGGAAATAAAATTTATTCCATTGAACTGAATTTTTAGCTGTTAGGCTTCATGATAAAAATCAAGATCGGAGTGGTACAATAAACGTATATTAATTTTTAGATGCACAGAATTTAGAGACAATCTTTATACACATTTGTACGGTTTGGTTGACATAATGAGAAATATGTGCTAGATACGGGAATAAAATGAGTCGCGAAAAAGTCACCTGATTTATCAGTACTATACGTATCTATTAAGTCGCACAGTTTTTAAATTAAAAATTCATAATTATAATTAGATCGGAGATTTTTACGCAAACTTAACCCTTTGCACTCGAAAGACACATTTTTGCGAGACTTATCCCGAGGAACAGAGAATGGATTTTGACGAGTGCTTTCTAAAATATCGCACGAAGCAAAATTACCAAGCTTAAGATTCGATATTAGGTCTTAATGTAAAAGCACACGAAAAGTTGAAATATAATTGAATATTTAGCATAAAATGCCAACACAGTGTACAATAATAAATATAGGTGATATATTTGTCAAGTTCGTACGAGATCCAGCTCTACAGTTCAAAGTCCTCGCGTGTTCAATGTTCAAAGTTCAGTTCACAAAATACACAGAGAAATCTCATCTCATCACTAGTATTCCGTGTTCAATAATAAATAATCCATAATAATAGTAACAGTAGCTTAAATACTAGACACCCTCGTTAGGCGCGTCTTCGCCAAGAGGGTGGGAGACGCGCTATGTCCAGTGAGTTAAAAATTCTGGTGTCAGGAGAGGTGGTCAATGTCACGCCTTCAGAGTTCGTGTGTTAGTCCTAAATCAGGTAGGTTTAGATGTGACGGTGTCAGAAGGTAGCAGCTGATGTACACGTGGATCAATCCTCGGTGGTAAAGATTACGCTACGACAATTTCCTATTGAGCAGAAAGCGACGAACACCGAAATATTCGCCAGCGATTATTATAGAGCGATTGAGGGATGTGTACTTAACGCTTTGCTGACCGGTGACGAGTTAACTCGTCTTTTCGAACCTAAACGATAAAACGGCTATTCAAACAAGATATTACATAATAAAAAAACCTAACATTAGAAATTACATTGATAATAAAAATCAGGTTTCCAAATTCTCCAAAATAAATGCTTTCTTCAGGAATCGTGATAAAATTTATTGCAGTTTATTTAGAACGTTTTACTTCCATATTCTATTACTGTAAAAGTAAAATACAGTTAGACGATAAAACTCTCCATCGGAAGATGTTTTGGGTGGCGCTTTGCCTTCGCGGTAAAGGCATTCCAAGAAACCCAAAGGACATACATTGTCGTCGAGCTGACGAGTTCTCGTCGAGACATCGAGAAGCGTGCCACGAGGCGTCTGCATATTTCTGTATCATCTCCTATTTTTTTTTTTTTGCAATTAAATATATATATACTACTATTTCTACATATCCCTCAATAATTACAAAATAATAGCCTGTGACACGACATGTAAAATTCCCGGTCAACAAAGTGTTGAGTGAGTGAATGTTCGGGACGCGAGGGATTATTGTACGATTGTTGCGAGGGAAAAGAGTGGCAAGGCAGAGAAGTGTAGTAATAGTAATATTGAACTTTTTATAATTTTTAATAAACCAAGTAGTCTTACGTTCCAATGTTTCGTCATTCCTGAAAACCCTTCCGAAAAGTCTTAGCGACTATCCCTTCCGTTTCTTTTCCCTTCTCTCTTTCTCTTACGGATGTCTCTATATCATCTAATTACGTTCGTAGAAACTTTTGGATGCACCAAACTTTGGTCCATTATCGGAAACAAAAGAAGAACGCGGCCTAAACTTCTAAACGAGCCCAATTGAATTGCAATTTTCCCATCAGAATATTTCCTACTTTAATTGTACGCTACTTGTGCATTAAAACTGTTTAACAAGTAGTTAGTTCGTTAGCGCGTTATTTGTCCGATCGGTTCCGCTCGTAAAACGGTCCCGCGAAAACAATGGATCTCATCGAAAGGAAACAAATTACGCGTATAAATGCTATCCATTATCATTGACTGAACTACTTACTTTGTACTCGAAGTGGCGGGCGTCAAACGTGATTGTATCGAAGTGCGTAACGAGCTGTCGCCGAGTTGTAATCAGTTGCTTATAGGATTCCAACGGTGACATCAGAGCCTGTTGGCTTTTTGCGCGAAACACTCGAGCTAGGTAACAATGCACGACATTTATCTCCGACAGGTCGCGTTGCAAATTGCAGAACCGTCCCTTCTAGTTGGTTTCAGAATGAGTCCTTCGGTCGTTAAACCGTACGTACATTTGTTACGTGCACCTTTAACAACGCGCACATATATTGGACACACTACCCAGACCTGGTTTATGCGATTATAGTCACGGCTATTTGTTGCGTAGGACGTCGATTTGCGAATGGCTTATGTTACGAATCTACATACGTGCCGACATATTCTATTATGTGTCAATTCGAGTTTCAATTTACATACATTGTGTTCCGTGTAGTTTGTGCAGGTTTTTGCAAACAAATTTTGTACTCTAGCTAATAGAAATTTTCCTTTTTCTTTTGGAAATGAAATTTACAGTTTTGTAAAGTTTAATCTTTTGTAAATGAAATTAACATTTTTGCAAATTAAATTCACACTTTTGAAAATTAAATTCAAGCTTTTTGCAAATCACGTTTAATCTCCTTGCAGATCACATATAACCTTCTTACAAATTAAATTCACACTTTTGCAAATAAAATTCATCCTGTTGCAAAGAAAATTCACAGTTTTGCAAATTATATTCTACTTTTTTGCAAATCAAATTCACAATTTTCCAAATAAAATTCATTGTATTGCAAATAAAATTTACAGTTTTGCAAATTATATTCAACCTTTTTACAAATCAAATTCACAATTTTGCAAATGAAACTCAACCTTTTTGCAAATAAAATTCAACCTTTTTGCAAATTAAATTCAAGCTTTTTGCAAATCAAACTCAACCTTTTTGCAAATTAAATTCACACTTTTGCAAATTAAATTCAACCTTATTGCAAATCAAATTCACATTTTTTCAAATCAAATTCACCCCGTTGAAAATAAAATTCAACCTTTCGGCAAATCAAATTCACATTTTTTAAAATAAAATTCAACCATTAATTTACTATTGTTTCCTTAAATATAATAATTCTCTATTTAATTAAAAATTAGCACCAATTTGCAGCAAAAGCACTACCTGAAATCCCCGCGGGAAACATTAATCTTCTTATCGATAAAAATATACAACAATTTTCACCAAAGCGACAATTTTTTAAATTCTTCATAAAAATTCAGATTATAATGAAATAAACTTTAACAAATAACACGTAGTAAAACAATGCGTAATCATTACTAGTATCGGTTCGTGACTTGGAGAACAAAAATTCGAAAATTATAGGTATTATTTTAATAAAACGTTCTATCCACAAAAGTTTCCAATTAAAATTGACCTAAATAATTATTTAATTTAACACCAAAGGATATTGTTAGCGCTGTTCAAAACGAACCGGTTTATTTTATATTCCCAACTACAAATCTAAACGTTATTAACCTACGATGCGTATTTATTTACGTCCTCATTTTTCCTCGTTCGACTGGAAATTAATTATTGTAGGCCTCGAAGAAAGATATTCATTGCTGCATATTTTGAATATAGATTAATGTGTCACCCCGTTCAAAAATGTTCAACTTTTGTTTTATCCCTCGAGCGTTTCGAGAAACCCTACTCGTCGCGTCGAAACGCTTCCATATTCTGTTTCTGTTTTATAATTTTAGAAAATGTATTTTATATCGTCGCAAGTTTATTCTCGGATGGAATAAAAATTGAATAAAAAAAAGGATACAAGAATATCACAGCGTATTATTAAATTTTTTATACAGCACGCATACGAAATTGGTACAGTAATCAAAATTCAACAAGATGGAAGAAGATGTTAAATAACTCCGCTCAGAATAAGTATAATAAAATTTATGGACTGTTTTTAATATGAAATATTTCATACTTGTGAATGCATTATCCATTTCCCAAGGCTTCAAATAAAATCACTGACGCACTAGCGCATCTGTCATATAGCAATATTTATTCAGATTATCTACGCATACTTGTATGTAGGTGCGCCGTGATACGATTACAGCTACTTGTCATATACGGTTGCGGCGTTGCACGAATAAGCAATCTACAGTCCACAGCCCCGGGGATTCTACCGACGAATATATTAACCCTATCGAGAAATAAGGTTACTGAGCTATTTCGGTATCCAGTGATTCTTAACAGCTACGAGGTACCATAACGATGTTATTTATGAGCAGAAATTTATTGTACCATTAAATGCTTTTCCATAAATATTTTTTCTAAGTGAAATGTTAAAAAAAATGAATAAGATTAGCAATCATTGGGTAAAGTTCCTAATTTTATCGGGATAATTATGGTGGAGGAAATTTATTATACCTTTAAATGCTTTTTTTATAAATGTTTGGAAATTAATAACGTTGCAGATATAGGAAACGATTTCTAATTTAATTGAAACTAATTTTATTAATTATATGGGCCTTGGAAAAGGCTGTAACGTGTGTTCAATTTTGTCAGAAGAGTTATAGTGGAGAAATTTATTATACATTTAAATGCTTTTTTATAAATATATAGAAATTATATAATATTAGAAAATATTGGAAAAAATTTCTAATTTAAGTGAAACTAATTTTTTTAATTGTATGGGCCTTGGAAAAGGCTGTAAGGTGTGTTCAATTTTGTCGGAAGAGTTATAGTGCAGAAATTTATTATACATTTAAATGCTTTTTTATAAATATATAGAAGTTATATAATATTAGAAAGCATTGGAAAAAATTTCTAATTTAAATGAAACTAATTTTTTTAATTATATCGTCCTTGGAAAAGGCTATAAGGTGTGTACAATTTTGTCGGAAGAGTTATAATGGAGTAATTTATTATACATTTAAATGCTTATTTTATAAATATATAGAAATTATATAATATTAGAAAACAATGGAAAAAATTATTTGTTTTATGCTTCTTAGAAAAGGTTGTAAGGTGTATTTAATTTTATTAGAAGAATTATAGTATAGAAACATAGTAGTATAATTATAGTAGAGCAATTTATAATACCTTCAAGTTTCTTTTATAAATATTTTAAAGTTAATAAGATTAGAAAACGTTAGAAAAAAATTCTAATTTAATCGAAGCTAATTTTTTGAATTATATCGTTCTTAGAAAAGTTTGTAACGTGTATTTAATTTTATCGGAAGAGTTATAGCAGAGAAATTTATTACACCTGTAAATGCTTCTTTATAAATATTTAAAACTGTAATAACAGTAGCAAACATTGGAAGAAATTTCCAATTTAATAAAAACTAATTTTTCAATAATTTTGTAACGTGTGTTTAATTTTATCCGGAGAATTATAGCAGAGAAATTTATTATACCTTTAAATGATTCTCAACAAATAATTTTGTAATTAAAATTTTTAAAAAATTAGCAAAGTATATGTTTGGCGGATATTGTCGTATCTTTAACACTAGAACTACCGGCGATTAAAGTAGACTTATTTGTATCAAGGAAATAAAAATGATAACTATTTGAAAAAACATCTATAATAAGGGTAACAATTCTTTGTACATATTTTTTACAAAAAGTCATAGAAAATCCCCAAAGATACATCGTTGTAAATTTATAAAATTTCTATAAGAAATTATGAACCAGTCATTTTGACTGGTTCGATACTTCCAGTGTTAAACGAAATTTACTTTAAAAACGCACCTCGTAACTATTTCAACATTGCTAAATATATTTTAAACTCTGCTTAAATATTGCAATAATATATACCACAGTATTTCTAAACGAAATGTAAAGCCGTTGCTCGAGAACGTGGGCGCAAGAAAAGTCAATGCAATAAGGAAATATCGAAGAACAACCCACACGTGCCAGTATGATTTTGCAACAGCAAATCGTGGATTTTCACACGACTATTGGCGATTATTCTGCAAACCAACAACCGAACCTTGAAGAATATGTTTCGTACGACAAGCTCTATTAATAGAACTGTAATCACGTAGGATAATTCACTCTTTAAAAAGTTTCCGCTCGCGATATCTGATAAAGATGAGAGATCTTTCACGTGGCTGAGTAGGGCACATTTAATTCAACTAGAAATTATCTGGCATTTTATCTCCCATCTTTTTAACGTCTCTGATTACCTGATCCTCAGATGCAGGATATAAGTAAATCAATCTTAGATAATTGCACCGCGTAAGAGCTGTCCGGCCACTTTAAGTGAGTAGACAAAGCTGAATGTACTGTCATCTAAACGTTGTTTTTCAATAAAAAAAATTCTCAATAGAAGTATCGAGCTTGTTTGTATTTTTCATTAACTTTAGCTACACGCAATAAACATTTGTCTATTTTGTGTTGGTCAAAATTAGCATATTAATAAGTGCTGTCTTAATTTATAAACGCAAAAATACGTATTGATTTACAGCAGCCCTTAATCATTTTGATAACATCTTATCAATGTGTCCATCATAAGTTCCGATATTATTCACTCGTAAGAAAATAATGAAATACGAAGAATCTCTGCTTCCTGGAGAACAAAAAAGTGTTGTATCTATTAAAAAAAAATTAGAAATATTTGAGTAAAAGGTGTTCCAACAATTTTGCGATTAAACAGTTTGAATTTTTATGTCTATCGATTGATCACAAGTACTCTTCATTCTCACATCTATCGCGCTGTTCCAAACGCTCTTCTTTCGCACCTCTATCGCTCGGTCCCAAATACTCTTCGCTCACGCATCTATCGATATAGACTAAACATTCATTCCACGTAAAAGTGAAATTTTCGTGGTCCTAATTCGATGGCCAGGGACTGTAGATATTCTTTGAAATCTGTAGAACAAATTGTCGCGAAAAGAGAATTATTTACTTATATTTTTATCGAAAACGTTAGCAAATCTTCAGAAATTCTTTATTATAATTATTAGCAATTGCCTGGCCATGGGAGCAAAGGGATGTTTTTGGTTTTGGAATCGCTCATCACCCACACGGTTTCATTAGTATCAGGATAGTAACAAATCGATTGCTATGTATACATCGTTATCAACGTATTTAGTAATAATTTGAACGACCAAAGACAGTTTCCCATATATGACATAACGTTACAGCCATAAAAGTGAAATTTTCGTGGTCCTAATTCGATGGCCAGGGATTGTACATATTCTTTGAAATCTGTAGAACAAATTGTCGCGAAAGGAAAATTATTTATTTGTTGCGACACTATGGATGAACCTTTAAGATCGGACTGAACTTGGCGTCCGATCACGAGTAACGGTGTAAACAAGTCTTTAATCAAGCGGTGTCGCAAGGCCCACCGGAAGGGGTGCCAAGGAAAAGTGTTGACAAAGCGAGTATCGCCGGAACCACGAACGAGTGCGGACGCACTGTGGTTCTTGTCTTCCTGTATCAGCATTGTATAAGATAATCGAGTCTATAAATCCATTGTAATATAGTTTTAGTGATTAATTTGTAAATAAAGGTAAGATGAGTCCCCTGACGAGGAATCAGGGGAGACCAAGGCGCAACATATTCATATTGTGGGAATGGTGAGTCTGTGGCGTGAATGCTTAATCTGGAGTGCTAGAGGTGTGAATAAAGAGTGTTTGGGACAGTGTGATCGAAGTGCGAGAAACGAGTGTTTGGGCCGAGCGATAGATGTTCCAGAGACGAGTGTTTGAATCGAGAGTAGAGAGTCAAGAAGAGTTAGTCGAGTATAGAGAGTCAAGTATAGAGAATTAGAGAGCGAATATTGTAACACTGAGTATCTTCATTAGTTAATAAATAGTCATTGTTAATCATACAGTGTCCATTGGTGAGTCTTCATTGAGTCACCCGCCAGTAACCTAACATCCCTACAATATTTTTATTCAAAACGTTAGCAAATCTTCAGAAGTTCTTTATTACAAATATTAGCAATTGCCTGCCCATGGGAGCAAAGGGATGTTTTTGGTTTTGGAATCACTCATCACCCACACAGTTTGATTATTATCACCATAGTAACAAATTAATTGCCATGAATACATCGTTATCAACGTATTTAGTAATAATTTGAACGACCAAAGACAGTTTCCCATATATGACACAACGTTACAGCCATAAAAGTGAAATTTTCGTGGTCCTAATTCGATGGCCAGGTACTGTATTATCGAGTCGATGTACGCGAGAAAAGTTTGACGCAACCTCACACCATTACTGCACCTATGCCTTCAATTACTTAATCTTAGCGCCATCAATAAACTAAAGGCTAAACGTATTAACCGGTCAAGGCTGCATCACCTCTGTTATTTTTTTCTCACCGACAAACCCTACTTAATGAAACTCGCGCGTGTAGTGGTTTCTTCCTGCGGCAATACGTTCATTTTGTCCTACGCCTTAACAGGGTACCTTTCTCTGCTTCTTCTTTCTTTCTTTTTTTCCCAACGTGTCCCTTTTGTAAGAATCTAAAATTGGTTATATTACTCGATTCGTTTCAGCAATTGGCCATAAAACACTTGACGATCGAAAAGCCCTGGGTTTGCACGCGAAACGCGCATCGCCAATTGTAATCTATGGCGTCGCTTGAATAAAGGTGCCCCTAAGTTGATTACGCTTTACTCTTTTTTGCTTAATTTATAAGCTTTCTTCGTCTTTCTCCCTGGGGGCAAAAGTGGAACCAAAAAGCAACGATCGCAATTGGAATTCTCCGGTTAATACATTCGGCTTGTACGTTAGCTTATTGATGACGCTGTAATAAGCTTGAGTGACTAATCTGTGAGTGACAAACTAAACGACAGAGGGTCGAGGGGAGTAGTTTGCTCGGTCTGGTTAATTTTCATTAGAAAATGCAAGTTTTAGGTTTCCAGTATTTAGTATTTATTTATTTTTATATATTGGACACCACTGTAAGACGCGAGACACGTGCCAGGTTGTATATATCAGTATTACACGAGTCATTTAGATTATAAAAATATAGTTTTCGTATGCATATGAAAAGATGTAGAATGTAGGAATCAAATTTCGTTGCTTGAAAATTTTTGCAGCATTTATTTGAAACTAAATTAATTTTAAATTTTTTAATGGCTAACCGAGACTCGTAAGTGAATTTGGACGAATGTTAAGTCCTTGCAGATGACAAATATTTGATTTTTGTTTACTTTGTTGTGCTTGTTTCTATCGCACAATGTTCGATATTCGGTAAGGGATCCAAACTTCATTATTAATTTTTTAATCGATTAATTGTTTAATCTGAAAAAATTGGTAGAGTCAACCCGAAAACTTCGTAAGGAAGATCTGTAATAAATGTTTTGTAGAAGTTGATACGAACAAAAATAGGTCATTTTTATTTCTCGATAATTATAAGAGCTGTGCTGTAACTGTATTTTCCATACGCAAATTACTTTAGCTTGAAATGGAATTAAAATAAGACACCGGGGGTAGAATGGCCGATCATGAAACATAGAGTAAAGGGATCAAATTCCGTCGCATGAAAGCTTTTTCAGCATTCATTCAAAATTGAATCAATTTTTTAATGCGAAAAAAATTGGTATAGCTAACTTGAAAGCTTCACAACGATGACCTGTATTCGATCTTTCGTTAAATTTCATTCAAAGTAAAAAATATATATGTAGAAGGATCCGATATTCTGTTTCTAAGAAATGTGTCCCCAATTTCGTCTTCTTAACTTTAATAAAAAAAGGTCGCTTTTTTTATTACAACCTTTTTTATTTATTACAACTCTTTACCAAAATTCTAAACACTTTTCTTTTTAACCCTTTAACTGCGGCTGTGGTTTATGAACCACATATTAAAATTATAGCCAAACGCGGGTGCGGTATACAAGCACGTTAACTTTTGCTAATATCAAATAACGGCTGTGGCTTATATACCACTGAAATAAAAATAAAATAGATATAATAAAAAAAAATCTTTTAAAATATTAGGTTATCCCATAAATAACGTCGTTCCTCGACACCATTTTTTATTACGAGATATTAATCATTGATATATCGATAATTATTTTTCACGATCTTTTCCCATCTATTAAGTAATTTAACTTTCTATTTTTCAAAAGAATGGTGGACATTTTTAATTTTTCTAAGGTCGTCTTTGCTGTGATATAGCGTTTAAAAAACTAAAAATTAAAATTGGAGACTCATATCACAATCAATTACTACTTATTCCAATTATAACATTTTTTAATTGACAACAAAAATTCTATAATAAGAGGAAGATCTTCAGGTAAAAGCATCCCTTTTTTGAAGAAGGAATCCAGAGAACTATTTAATAGATAAGAAAAAATCATAGAAAACCATGGTCAATAAATGGACTAAAAATGAATGCAAATATTAATATCTTACAGTGAAAATTAGAGTCAAGGAACGACATTATTTATGGTATCACCTAATAAATCGTGTCCCTTGAGAGTAACTAATAACCCAAGACAGTGGTTCCATCCAACTTAAAACAAACAATTCAAAGATAAAAATTCACGAATTATTGATTATTTTAATACACATATTTCCCTTAATTACGAAAAGAAAATATTTTTATTTTCTTAGTTTCTGAATCCTAACCCTTTTTTTAATTTAATGTTTCGTGTGTCACAAATTCGCGTAACACCAAATTTTTTAACAATCCAATTGATCATATCACACGTGTATTACCTACACCCTCTGCCCCACAAAAATGATATCGAATGACCTAATAGAATATCACTTCGGTATCCCAAAATTAGACCATTTAAAGCGATCGACTGTGCTAAAAATATCCGCGCTCAACTTAACACACTGAAGACCAGAAACTTTTTTAAAAATCTTATTACTGGCCGAAGTTACGCTCGAATAAAATTTATACTTGCCTGCTTTTACAAAACATTTATATCTACAGTAAATATAGATCTTTATTTCAATTTTCAGACAAAGTGGTCGTTTCTAAACGTACCTTACCATTTATAATTAATCCTTACTTTTATGAATTGAAAGAAACGAAACACGAGATATCTCGCGACCGGTCCTCAATGTGTTGACAATATTCTCAAAAAAATACGAATTTCCACAAAAATCCAAAGTCAACATTCAGCTTGCCCATCGTCGAACAACCACGACTTAAAATAACTTTTCCAAATCCTATTGCCCAACCTTATTCACCGCGCGCCATCGAGCCGAAAAGCATTCCAATTACGCATAGATGTTCAGTTGGCGTAAGCTCGAAGAAACGAATCGTCGCCCCGAAGAGGCACGCCGCTAATAGAAATGCCCGTTAGGATGTTGGGTACGACGTGAAGCGTAACCGGTGAGCAACGCCGGAACGGAATCAAGCGAACTCACTCGTTACAAGTCGAAACTATTACGCTGCCTCGTATCTTGATGGCCACTGTTACTTAACACATGGCTGTATTTCAAAACGATGACGTGAATCTCATTGCTCCATTTCTTCGCGCAACTTGTCCCACCGACGACAGTTCCCAGGATTATTAAGTCGCTAAGCTTCGCAGGATATAGCGGCATGGGCATGCATGATTTGCAAGCGGTCACGAGATCCATGACAATTCCTTGACGAGTGTGAGTCAGGCCGATGGTAGAGATCCGAGTAGCATGAAAAGCTTCCGAACAGGTTGGGTTGCTAGGACAAGATCCACTTGACGTTTTCCTGAACGCGTAACGTGGCGGTGTGTAGCGCGAAGTAGCTCCAAGATTTATGGCATCCGTTTTACTACATTTTAATGCGGTACACTCGCTCGGCTTAAAGAACGGGATCACGTTCGCCGGCAATCATTTACGATATTATTTTACCCGATGATAATATCGGGACGCCGATACGGGTATGGCAATTCATTCGACGCTTCTGCGGGTTATGCCATCTACGACTATCCGAGATCCCATCGAGATGTAATTATAGAATTGGAATAAGAAACGCCTAGATATACGAGATCGTGTTTATGAACAGAAGTTTTTCATCGATCGCGATACCTAGATAGGAGGAAACAGCGTCGTCCGTTTGCGAAATTGACGCGATAGGAAACACTCCTCACCAGAATGGTTACTTAACGCTACAGCTATCGATGATTCGAGCAGGCTTGTTTGTATCGAAGAAATCTAAATGGAAGGTGCGTGAAAAAAAAAATTGTGCGACGGAAGTAAACGCTTATCTATGTTATTGACAGAAATGCACGGGGAATCGTGCAGGAATTGCTACAGGACATTTATGAATCTTGTATGAAAAATTGGGAATTGGTCGGTTTGACTGTTTTGGTAGTTCTGGTGTTAAATCGAGCTTGGGTTACTTGGTCGTTTTATGAATGAATTTTTAAATCTGAGTTGAAGTAAGTTATATCAATCATCTCCTGTCTCGACTTCGTCAGAGATGTTAGCGATACTGAGATATTAATTTTTATTAGAATTATCTTTGCAACTATATTCACGGTAGTCTAATTATCTCGCGAGAAAGCGCGTTCTGGAGTATTCAAGAGTGAAGTTTTAACCCTTTGCACTCCGTACGATTTTTTATCACGGAAGAAAAGAAGTTTTACTTTGAACGGAAAAAATTATTACTGCTTGTGAAAGTACTTGTTTTTATTCATTTTAGAAATATCCTTTTTCCTCTCGTAAACGAAACATAAATTTTTTATTTTGTA
>SMSQ01021065.1:0-13991 GCA_019453375.1 Ctenoplectra terminalis
TTACATTTCTCGACAGCGGGAAATAAGTTGCGAATTAGGTTAATTAAACTTTGGCCGAGAAGCGTGATTTTTGTGCGAAAGCTCCGAAAAAAGTTGCCCCCTTGAATCTGTACACGACTTTTATTTATTTGGTAGGTTATCCGGTGTAATTTTTTGTACTTGTTGTTTTGTTATAGGTGACCGTTAAACGTCTTAATTTTTTTGTTCGATGTCCGTTGCTTTCTTTTAAGGTATTTTAACCCTTTGCACTCGAGCGTCTACTCTCAGGGGACATCAGAGTTTATTGATGATATTAATGATTACAGAGGATGGACTTACGTTGGCATAACTTTTTTAAGAAATGCATGTTTCCTTGAAGTTCTCTATTTCAAATGGAAAGAGATAGCAGATCAAAAAATATCGTGTATATCGAAATATGGAACTATTTCTGTTTGCACGCTTTCCTTTAAAAATGTCGCGAGATGGCTTCAATTGCAAAGGATTAACACTTTGACTATGATTCGTGACGGGTGGAGGATAGTTTCTTTATGGAACGAGATTATAAATTAAGTATCTGAACAATTAGGTAGAAAATAAGATAGAAAACGGACAAATAGTCGATGAAACTTCGCATTGGCGTCTCCTATTCGTTTCTCGCTTTGGAGGCGACAATTCAAGTTAACCCTTTGCATTGGCGCCGCTATGGCGACACGTGTAATTTTCTTCAGAAGTTAAGTTTTACGTTCAATTTCATATTGTCGTCAATTCGCATATTTTTTTGGTTTTGAAACGGAGCGAATGAACGAAATAAATAAAAATCTTAAATATTTATAATATTCTTTTTTTTCTAAACAACACTTTAAGTTTTTATAACAGTCCTTTGAAACTTAAAAAATTTATGAGCGCAAAGGGTTAAACGAGATAAATTAGTATATGTGTATATGAACTTATCGAGAATGTATTAACAAAATTTGTGGCTGATTTAATGATTTAATACGAAATAGAAAATTATTGTTACATAGTCTCTGTGTGCATTAGAAAAGTATTTAAACGTGTAATAAAAATATTTTAAAGTACCTTTAAAATAAAAGTTAAATTTAGGTTGGTTTATATTTTTTTTTAAATGTACTTTTAATATAGTAATTAAAAATGTTAATACAAAGATTAAGTTAAGACGTTTCTTTTAGGAATTTCGAATTTTCAAAAGTCAATAATCTTACATTTTATTTGCAGTAGTTTCTGCAAACTTTCTTTTATTATTCTTGCTCTGCAAAACTCATTTATGGGGCAGAACTGTATTACATTTTGTATTTAAAACATTCCCTTATACACTAATATATTATTTGCTACGTATTTGCTCATAAAGTTTCATGTTGTTATTATTATTTCTTTTGTTCCGCAATTAATCATTTGTAATGAATATTCAACAGCAGATGTATTTATTTTCACGCTCCCTTAACTCCGTATAACGTGATTTAAAAGTTATATACCTACAAGTTTATATATTTTTAATTCAATTTAATTTGTTTATTACCGTACCATTTCATTTTAATTATATCGTTCATTTGGAAGAGGTGAGCCCTCAAAGTGGGATGTGAAAGTTTTTAAACGAATTAATTTTTTTTTTTAACTTGTTGCACAGCTGGATTTGATGTTAAAAAATAAACAGAACAAACCATACGTTTAAACTTTCTTTCTATCTCCAATAGTTTTCGAGATACACCGTCGAATAGGTTTTTCACCCTCTGCTTTGAGGGCAGAAAAAAGGAACGTGATAACGAAAGTTTTAATGAAAGTGACTTCGACCAATCTGAAGAATTTTACAGAAATCCTATAATTGACGATTACAGTGAAATACGAAGCGAAGACGAAGACGATGATAGCTAACTAGAAAATGACGATGGTAGTGATATAACACTAATATTTCTAAGACGTACAAAACGCTTTTCGAACGGTGATAGCAAATTTTCTCGCGAACCACTATCAGAGCAATTGATATATTTATTTTTATTCATTTATTCTTGTTTCGCAATTCTAATTACTCGAAATCATCTGAATACTGTCAAGAAATGTTACGGAGTTGCCACGCGCCGATTTCGATGAAAATTTGATACGATATAGATCTCGAAAAAATATTAGACACGTATTTTTTTATATCGGCCATCGTTCACTTTGAACAGGCGATATCGGTCCTCGAAGTAGGGTGTAAGAATTTTTAAACGAATTAATTTCTTCTTAAACTTTTTACCCAGCTGGATTCGACGTTACAAAATAGTCATTCATAATGAATATTCAACAGCAGCTGTATTTATTATCACGCTCTCTTAACCCTGTACAACGCCACGTGATTTAAAAGTTGTATACTTGTGAGTTTATATTTTTTTAATTTAATTTAAATTGCCCGTTACCGTATCATTTCATTTTATTTATACCGTTCATTTTGAAGAGGTGATATCAGCCCTCAAAGTGGGACGAAAAAGTTTTTAAACGAATTAATTTTTTTAAAAACTTGTTACACAGCTGGATTCAGCGTTAAAAAATAGACAAAACCGTACATTTAAACTTTCTCTCTATCTCCAATAGTTTTCGAGATATACCGTCAAATAGGTTTTTCATCCTCTATTTTGAGGACTAATGTCACCCCTTCAAAGTGAACGATGACCGATATAAAAAAATACTTGTGTAATATTTTTTCGAGATCTATATCGTATAAAAGTTTCATCAAAATCAGCGCGTGCCAACTCCGTAACATTCCTTGACAGTATTGAGATGACTTCGAGTAATTAGAATTGCGAAACAAAAATAAATAAATAAAACGAATCGATATAACTGATTTTTCAGAGATAAATGAATTTTCACGTAAAATCTACCGCTCTTACATACCACTCCAGGCGTAAAAAAATTAAGTCTGTGCCAGGTGCAAAATTTTTAAGGCCGAGCAGCGGAAAATATACGTATAGAAAATATTTCCTCTATTTCGAGGACTAATGTCACATCTTCAAAGCGAACGACGATCGATATAAAAAAATACTTGTCTAATATTTTTTTCGAGATCTATATCGTATAAAAGTTTCATCAAAATCAGCGTACGGTAGCCTCGTAACATTCCTCGTAACCTGTGATCGACACTTGGGCGATACAAACACGATACAAACACGATTCAATCACATCGAAGCTAAATACCTTTCCAATCGTTCACAACCACTTACATCGCGTTCAAATCACGCTTTATGGATGAACGTCAGCAGATCCGCGACGATCTCGCGAAATTACACGTGCTCTCTGAACCGTTACACCCCAACGATTCGAGTAAAACGAAAATCCGAGCCGAATTCCTATCGACGCGGCTTTCAATCAACGGACGCATTAATGTTTCAGACGGTGTACAGTGGAGGCAAACAGTCGAGGAAATGAGTCAAAATTGTTACGAATCTGTTACGCTGTCCCGATTGTTTTCCACTGTGTCGATGCAACGAATACTTTTTAACGTTTCGAGACGTTGGTCGGGTTGGTTGGGAATGGTTCGTTCAACTGGAAAAGAATACATCGAACAAGAGTTCGGATGTCTGTGCGCGGACAGTTAATTGTTTGACGATACCAGTGATACTGGTCGTATTTTCATTCGCTTGTTCGCGGTTAAACGCGAAATCGAAACGCTGGGAAAACGGGTTGCTTTTGATATTTAATTGACTGCTGATTTTTTTATTAAACTCCGCCGCTCTGCTTTTAATTAAATTTTACTTCAGCGTCACACTTTGATGCCGCTCTTTTAGTCGCAAACAAATTCTTTTAGCGAAATTATTAAAAAAAAATGTTTTTACAGAGATTGTAAAATGATTCGAGGTGTCCGTTTAACTCTTTCGGCTTTGCTTATTTTTTTCTCTATTTGAATTTTATTCGTTGTTCCTTTCCTTAACTCTTTTGGAGCATTGTAGGGTTGAAAGTGATCCCACCTTATTTATACCTAAATATGCATGGAGCGATAATTTCTATACGATCTTGAAAATTTAAAATTATCCATAGCACAGTGGTTCATACTAACTCAAAAAGTGTCCCACTTTATTTATACCTAAATATGCATAAAGCGATATTTTCTATACCATCTTGAAAATTTAAAATTATCCATAGCACAGTGATTCACATTAACTCGCGTATTTAATACAGTTAGGGACCATTTATATTCTACTATCCATGTTTAGGTTGTTAAAAAGGTGGGACACTTTTAATCCCGCCAAGCTCCAAAGAGTTAAATTAATAATACTTTTCTCGCACTGTGATTCCTCAGTGTTTTTCATTAATAACTCGTTAACACGTCGACCACCGCGTCACCCGTGTTCGGGTGACGCTTATTTGAGTGCTTACGAGGTAAATTAGTATGTATTTCGAAAGTTATTTCACAGAATATGAGATTATTGAATTGTTATAAAAGTTTATTAAGAAAATGATTTACAATGGAATGCTTTACAACGGTCCATACAAAGATTTGGATTGATCATGGCAATCTGGGCAAGAAAAATGTAATTATTCGCCACTACTGAAAAAATATTTGAAAAGGAAAAAATAATTTTCAAACCTCACACGCTTTTCTAGATACTTCGTTATTGAAGAAAGATCTTCAACTAAATACATTTCCCGAAAACGTTTCGTTGTAAGCGTACTTATTATTACGCTACAATTAGAAACAAACGATGAGCGCGCCTGGTCTGACGGAGATTTTGACATTTGACATTTGACATTTGATATTTGACATTTTCACGAAGGAAAAAGTTGCTCGAAATCGTCTCAGGAATCACCCTTTTCCGGGTTTTTTTCACTTTATTTAGAACTGTAGATCTTTCCTTCGACTCTGCTTGCTTCGATTTTCGTTTCCTTCTTGACCGAGCCATCTGTATACGAGCATCGCGCTGAACATGATCACGCATAGTCTCCTCTGCGTTACTTAAACATATATTTATTACATCAAATTATATCACCCTTTAAAATTCTACAGATACCCATCGTTGATACAAGAGAAACACAATTTTTCGAACGCTGAAAAAAAATTGCGGAGCGAGAAGGAAAATTTTCACGTTGTTCGCGTTCGTTCGGTGTAAATTCGTGGCGCAACGATTTCTCTATTGAAATTTAAATAAAGAAAGGAAGTGGAAATACTGTGCGACGGGGGGAGGGAAAAGCTGTCGCCGCGGAAAACGGAGCAAGGATATCGTTAGCTGGTCTGACAACAATTCGAATGCGTGTCTGTTGTTTGAAGCAACGAGTAACACTCAATACAGATAGTACGAATGGAAAAATAATACCGTCGGATAGGTGCAGAGCGAGAGGGAAGGAAAAATCGGCGCGTGCGTCACACGGCGGAAAAGTTTTGCATGTACCGACAACGGGGACAATTCAGATATTTAAATACGCCTCGAATCGGCGAGCGCTGCTTGCTTTCGCTGAAAATCGATGCGCGATCAGGATAATCGTCGGCGAGTATGAGCGACGAGGTTGAAAAGTAAGATTCGTATTGTAACCGTTTGCAATCGAGGGGCGAGAGTCGTTCAATTTTTCATCTTGAAGTAGCGACAGTGAACATTTTGCGCTCTAAGTTCGGTGTTCTTGTAGAATCAGCTCTCTTTTTAACACTTTCGCTACGAAGAGCGTATATATAGGCTGTCTTAGAAGATCTATACGTCCCTTTAACACGTTGACTGGCACGTCACCCGTATTCGGGTGACAGTAAAGTTTCTGATCGGGCCGCGTCACTCGTATTGGGGTGACGCTTATTTGACTACTTGCGAAAAGGATATTCGTATGTGTTTAAAAAGATATTTCGCTGAGGAAGTAACAAAACTATTGAATATTAATTAATACAAACTATATTTATTAATATAAACTTAAATTTATAATAGAATATTCATTGATATAAACTATCGTTATAAAAGTAATACGAAAATGGTTTATTAAGAAAACTATATAGAATGTAAAACTTTAAAACATTTTATACAAAGCTGAAGCTGGTTGGGACAACTTGGACAATAAGTTGTTGTTTTTTGTAAATTTTTTCTTGTAGAGGATCGGCCCATTCGACCACTTTTATCCGCATTACATTGTTTGCACGCGCATCTAATGCTTTCTCCGGAATCATTTTTCCGAACGGCGATATTGTGCTGACTCTGACGACGTCCAGTATTTATTGTATTTTCAGTCAACCCTAATAATTTAACCTAAAAAACAGCAAATCGCATTCTTAAAATATCAGTGCGAATACCCAGCAGAATACAGCTTCGTACAGCGGTACGCGTGGCCTGAAGATTTTACTGCAAACGCGCGTGACAGTCAACGTGTTAAGGTATGATTCCTGAGATGATTTCAAGCAACTTTTTTCTTTGCGAAAATTTCAAGATCAGCTTTGTTAACGAGTTATTAACGAAAAACACTGACCAATCACAGCGGTAGCGTCGGCTCTGTGCCGCGCTTATGCTTTGACGAACAAGTCGGAATGTATCGAAGCAACTGTTGACGAGTATTGCATAAAAGTTGTGTCAAATAAGTGAATTAATTGTTATTCGTGTAGAATAAATAAAGTGAGTTTCAACGCTCGTTCACAGTTGCTTCGATATGTACTGCCTTGTTCGTTGAGACACAAGCACGGCGCGGAGTCAACGCTTTCAATGGCGGCCGGCTGCCTTTCTTCTTCTGTGATTGGTCAGTGTTTATCGTTCATAACTCGTTAACAAAGCCGAAATTGACATTTTCGCAAAGGAAAAAGTTGCTTAGAATCATCTCAGAAATCATCCCTTAACCCTTTGAGCGCCATGAACGCATATATGGGTTCTCGCACAGCCATTCAATTTGGGCCCAGGGTTAATGTAAATTGAAAAATCAGGGTTAATGTAATTTGATAAAAGAAAAATTAAGAATCGCCAAAAAAATTGTTGTCGATATTTTTAAAAAAGTGGAGCGTATCATGTATTAAAGTTTTATCCTGAAGCTCTAACAGTTACTTTGTGTCATCCCGAGCTTCAAACTTCGCGTTCAGAGCATCGTATTTGTTAATTAGAACGCTTTGCAGGCGGTAATCACTTGGAATATGAAATTTCGGAAGAAAGAAATTCTGGGTGACCTGGATGACTAAATTAATTAAAGTAATTGGTAAACGAGATACTGTACTGTGTTTGCAAATTTCTGGCATCCTTCAATCGATACACCGTAACGTTGAACATTCTTCAAATATTACCGGACAAATATGATGTAACGAAAATGAAAATTTCAAAAATTTCCACATTCACCGAAATTTCCTTAAAAGCGTACAAAATACAGCAAAAATTTTCAATATCGAAATATGAAATTTTTTGAATCTTCTTTTATTATAAAAGATTGCAAACTTTCAGTAGATCGGGCGATACACGGCGAGATTATATCGAAGAGAAAAGAATCAAACAGGATTAGACGTATAAAAAAAAGAGAAAAAAAAATGAAATAAAGACAGAAAGGAGAAAAGTTTAAAACGATTGATACGTGAGGCTGTTCAATTTAAATTGTGTAACGCGTAAAAGAAACAATATTTACATTACTATCAATTTGTAACAATTGTCGTTGATAACTATTTAAACTATTTAAAAAATTGTTATATATATCAATAGAGGAAATATGAAAAATTATTAATAAAAATAAATATAGAGCATTCTACGTTATGTTCATTCTCAATAGAAATATTAACAAATGCGAAACTGTTCATTTATATTTGATTTATCAGTAACGTCTCCGTTTAACACACATTATATTAAAATTTATTAAACCTTTCCAATCATTGTAATTTAAAATTATTTACACTACCGCTCAAAAGTATCCGAACGCTTGTTTATTTTTTACAGAATGTAATTTATGATTTTGTTATAGAATTGTTATTGTTACAGCTATGAGCAGCAGAATATTATAATACTGTGAATAAATTACTGAGCTAATACGCAATAAAAATTACATTAAAGTCTTTAAGTGTCAAACCTTATGGAAGTATTTTTTTATTCGAAAAGTTTTTTATATTCGCGTTATTTAATTGCTAAGCTATGAATTAAATAATGACGTTCTTTTATCGTTAATTTAACACCAAAGTAAAATATTATGATACGATAAAATTGAATATTCTGAATAAATTACTGAGCTAATATGCAATAAAAATTACATTTTATTCACATTCAAACCTGTGAAAAAATGACATTAAAGTCTGTATCTGTCAAAGTTTTTTATATTTGGGTTATTTGATTGCTAACCTATGGATTAAATAATGACGTTCTTCTACCATGGTTAACCCTTTGCACTCGTGAACTTTTTTAAGTTTCAAAGGACTGCTGTGATAACTTAGTGTTCTTTTGGAACGGAAAAATAGAGAATTATAAATGTTTACGATTTCTTATTTATTTGGTCAATTTACTTTTATCTTAAAACAAAAGAAGCGCTTGAATTGACCAAGATACAGAATTTAATTCATAACTTAATCTCTGAAGAAAATTATGCACGTCGCCAGTTGAGTGCAAAGGGTTAATTCAAGCAGTGTCCTTTCATGAATCGTGTATTTCATTTTAACACAGTATTGGTAAATTTTTATTAATAGACAATTTCAATTTACAATGTGTCGATTGCTTAAGAAGATAGAAAATATTACTTTCAGTCACTAAATTGTTACTAATTTACACGTTCCGGTAATATTTATGTACTGAAATCAATAAAAATTGATCAAATTGATCAAATTGACAAATTTATCAGTGTTCGAATAATTATGAGCGGTGGTGTATATAAATATATATATATAAAGCTTATATATAAAGTACAGGTAGTCCTCCTACAACACGGCATTCTATAACACGGTTTCGCTCTAACACGATAAGAAAATTGCAAAAACCTTTGTACAACACTGTACTTCTATAGTCGCGGCGAGACTTGCCGTCTTAAAGATACAGTTTTGCGGAAAGTATTTCTTTTTATCTCCATGGCCTGAAAACATAGTTACATACATACATTATATACATACATACATACATACATACATACATACTTACATACATTTATATTTTTAATAAAAATTAAGTTATTCATGTAGATTTAAAAAAAAAAATTTGTTTTTAACACGTTGAGCGCCACGCGTATTTCTAAGACAATCCCGTTCAGGCCACGAGCGCCGCTTATACGCACTGGTATTGAAGGGCCGGTGTTTCCGATCCCATTAATACTGTAATAATACCAAATTAAGTAAATTTTAAATAAATTTTGTGTAATTCCGCAAAATAGTGTAAAATTTTATAGTTCTCATATTACACGCTGTCAGCCACCGATGGTTGACGCGACCTAAACAGAAAATCTAGTGTCAGCCACCGATGGCTGACGTGGCGCTCAACGTGTTAATAAGTTTTCGGAACGTAACCTCCCTTTTTGTACTGGCTCTGGGCCTCATACAACACAGTTTCACACAACACGACATTTTCTAGGAACCAATCTACCGTGTTATAGAAGGGTTACCTGTATATATAAAGATTTCTCAGAATAGCTTCTACGGTACAGTACTTTTCATAATTATTACAATTACAATTATTACATCGGAGAAACGTATTTGTTGATACATACCGTTTGATGGAAATGTTTACATGAAACCATAAAAACGCAACATGTTTACCGTCCACAAATTAATGGAAAGAAAATGTGATTCGAAGAATTTTATTTTCGGGCTGCCCCTCTTCAATTTGAAATATTGCGTGGCTCGATTTTACTGGTTCCAGTTGGAACCGCTCTGCCCAAAGTGATTTTCATTTACTTAGATATTCCGAATTTAAAATACGAGGACACCGTTCCAACTTTTTACGACTTTGTCCTTTTATCAGATTTTTTGGGTTAAACACGGCCATCGTACAGACTTGCATATCAACGTTTTATTCTCCACCGTTTATATCATTTTTATGTCGTTCGCTTTATCTTTCGAGAACATCGAACCGAGAAATCAATATTTTCAATTGTAGAACATACGTTGAATCGTATACAGGGTGTCGCTTAACTAGTAGCACAACCGATGAAAAAACCACCACCACAAGTAACATGAATAAACAACTCGAAAGTGTAAAATAAAATTTTTTGCTTTGTAACTTTGTTTTCGAAAAAATCGGGGTTCTTTCTCTCTCAGGTTTCTTGTTAAGTTAACAAGAAAGATGCAATTATCAATATGATTTTAAGTGAACATCATACTTTAATGATATAATTGCAGAAAGTCGTGGTCGAAAGTAGGTACGTCCTAAATAGTAGACATTTTTCTAACTGAAATCAAAATGATGTAATTAAACAATGTTTTCAATATTAAGCTTAGAAGACATAGTATTAACACTTTACCAACCGGGAGCCTATTAATCGGCTTTTTGCAATCAACGCTCAACGACCGGGAGCCTATTAACCTATTAACCTATTAGCCTATTAACTGCCAGGCATATTTAGAGCGTTCACGGTTTTATTTTAAAGAATACATGAAATTTTGCAAAATATAATAATATTAAGTTACCGATATAATATTGTAATGGCATTTACAGTAATTTTTATTGAAAAAAAAACACTAATAATTCTTAACTGAAATAGTCATTTGTAATTAATCTAAAATTGCAGCACTACCAGATATCTCGTAGTTGGCAGTCAATGGGTTAATCGGCTTTTTACAGTCAACGTTTATCTACCGATTGCTGTTTAATACTAACATTATGAAAATTAAAAACTTTATTCAATTTAATTACCCTAAAATAAGAGAAACGATATACCAAGCACTCTCACTAATTTCGATTTAAAAACAAAGTTGCAAGAATAAGAGTTTATATTTCCGCACGATAGCCAAAACCGAGCCGGTGTTAGCGATATATCCGCGCTCGAATCAACCGGTCGGTAAAGTGTTAATATTGAATAACAGAAAAAATTGTAAGCTCTGCTTTTCGCAGAATTTTTATAAAACCAATTTATTTTACCCACTACAATTTATGGAAACAAATTAATAATAGGCAAAATTACAAGAGACATAGCTTAATTAATATTCTCTAAGACAGCGTTGTCTTGAATCGTACTAAAATTTAGCCACGAACTGTCCGAACAACCCAACATTCTCACATTTAACTTAACACTAGAACTACCAAAGTGGTCAAAATGACCCATTCGTAATTATTCACAGAGATTTTATAAATTAATTAAGATACCTTAGGGAAGATTTTCCGTGATTTTTTGTTAAAAATATAAGTAAACCTTTGACTCAGTTCTATGACACATTATTTTGTATACCGTCCAATTTTATTTGTTCGGTAGAAATAAGTATACTTTGATCGTCGGTAATCGTTCTTGTGTTAAAGCACATTTTTACGTCAGAAAAAGAGGAAAAAAAAAGTACAAAACAAAATAAACATAAATGGCATGAAACTCGCTCTTTCATCGTTATTCTGCAATTTAATTTGTTCGATTATTACTCGTTGACACATTTCAACGAATTTACCAATAACGTTTCTTTGTGCCCCTCGCATTGTACACGTTCGCCAACGACTGGAACTGAAACGTCGAAGGGCAGACCGCAGGAAAATATAAACTAACTTCCACCGGCTCGACGTGTATGTAATTAAACATTTCGCTAGCCGGTTTCCGTTAAATTCAACGTTTCGATTGATTCGATATGACAAAAAGGTGAACGGAGCGGCGAGCAAACAGGGAAAGGCCATTAAACGGAACCGATTTCCGGAAGAGGGACAGGGGTGTCGTTAACCAATCGACCAAAAAGAGTATCGGGAACAATCGGAGCGTGCCACGCAAGTAGGCGTGTTGTCATAATCGTCGAATAACGATAATTCCCATTAACAACGCAATTCTGTTGACCGATTAACGACAAATACTTGATTCGAGTGCCGTTCTTGCTTTTCGTTTATTATTTTTCGCTGACCCCCTCCTACCGTGCCAGCGTTCCCGACGCTTGAATCTCGAAATGGATACGAGCAAACAACGGAATGCCATCAGACAGGGTTGATTTTCGAGGCGGACGAGAGGATATCGATGAGCAATCGACTGAAGAGAGAATCGGAAATGATTCAAGGATTTTCCTTAACACGTTATTCGAGGCGACTGTTAAGGGCAGCTAACGACTTAATTTATGATACGGACGAACCCTAGCTATTTTTGAGAACGGTCATTTTCACATCTGACATGTTATCAGTTTACGACCTAGAAACTGGCGAATATTTCGATGTTCGTCGCTTTCTGCTCAACAGCAAAGTGCCGTATCCTAATCTCCACCAAGAACTGACGCACGTGTACTTGAGCTGCTACCTTCTGACACCGTCACGTCTGAACCTACCTGACTTAGGACTGACGCACGATCTCTGAGGGCGTGACATTGACCACCTCTCTTGACACCAGAATTTTTAACCGATTGGATAAATCGTGTAGTAGGTAAATTAAATTAGTTTTATAAAAATTCTGTGAAAAGCAGAGCTTACAATTTTCTCTGTTATTCAATATTAACACTTTACCGACCGGTTGATTCGAGCGCGGATACATCGCTAACACCGGCTCGGTTTTGGCTATCGTGCGGAAATATAAGCTCTTATTCTTGCAACTTTGTTTTTAAATCGAAATTCGTGAGAGTGCTTGGTATATCGTTTCTGTTATTGTAGGTTAATTAAATTGAATAAAGTTTTTTGTTTTCATAATGTTAGTATTAAGCGGCAAGCGGTAGATAAACGTTGGCTGTAAAAAGCCGATTAATAGGCTCCCGGTTGGTAAAGTGTTAAGATTAGAATTGTGAGAATTGTGAGAATTGTCGTAAGAATTGTCAGTACAAGTATTAGAAAGGCATTAGGAAGAACTTGAGAAGGAACTTGAGAAGGAACTGGAGATCAGATGAGATAAGAACATTGAACATTGAACATTGAACATTGAATTAGAACTAGATCTGGAACTTGTGAACTATTGAACTATTTTGATTAATATATACTGTACCAATTTTTCTCAAGAAACGCCTTTTTAAAGTAAAAGAATGATCAGAATACATGCAAGCACCTAATATTTAAGAACTGTCACTGTTACGATTAAGATTAGAATTATGAGAATTGTCATTAGAATTGTCAGAATTGTCATAAGAATTGTCAGAACAAGTATTAGAAAGGTATTAGGAAGAACTTGAGAAGGAACTGGAGATGAGACGAGATAAGAACATTGAACATTGAACATTGAACATTGAACATTGAATTAGAACTAGATCTGGAACTTGTGAACTATTGTGAACTGAACTAAATACATCATTTATATTATTGTTATAAACGTGTTGGCATCCTTGATGCTAAATAATCGACTCCACGCAAACTGTGGGAGTCAACAGCGACGTTACGATTATTGTTCGACGCGGATCGAATTGAATCAGACATCTGCAAGGTTTTTCAAGCTACTGCATAATATTGTTGCAAAAATATTATACATATTTATTAGCGCTTTTGCTGCGAGCAATGTGCTCGTGGCTGTTCCTAGAACGGAAAACAATTTTGTTATTTTGTAAAAAAACGAGATAACAACTGTGCGCCACTATTATTCTTCCTTGAGCGCTTTTAGCTGCCAAAATACGGCAGAACGATTAATCAAAACATATATATTCGTGCATTTGATTAATTCAAAGTAGACGCGGCGTTATGAACATTAAATCAGAATATTCAAAAGAGACTCACAATTCAGTGTACAAACGCAGTAAAATGTCAATTGTCCTGAGTAATAGGGTAACAAATCATTTCCGGCTATTCGTAGGATCTAGGGAAGTGAAATAATGAAATCTTTTTCTTTCTTTCTTCTTTTTATAACAAGTTTCGCGTTGTGCAAAGAGCACGCCTGTTAGTAAACTGAGGATTTTTATGCATTTGTGGAAATTTTGAGAGTACAGAAATACATAGAATCCATATAATAAGTAAACATATATTAGGTTCGTCGGTAAGTTCGTACTGTTTGTGTTTTCTCAAATATCTACCGTGATAAATCGATTTTTAATC
>SMSQ01021066.1:0-24915 GCA_019453375.1 Ctenoplectra terminalis
TTATGCACCGCAGTGTAGGTATATTATTTCTCCAGAATTTTATTTTTTCTTACTAGTATTTTAAATCACGCTCCACGTGGCTAACGACTTCATAATTAATGCGACCATCTTAAACTAAATCCTAAATAAATAAATAACATTTTCTTAATCCTTTGAGCTTCTCTTTAACTTTTACAGGACTCCTGTGAAAACTTAAAGTGGTACTTTCCAAAGAGGAAGAAATTATAAATCTCGACGATATTATATTTGTCTGACGAATTTTCTTCGTTTTAAAATTAAAAAAACTTGAATCCACGAAAATATAAGATTTAACTTAAAACCTAACCTCCGAAGAAAAACTACGCGCGACGCCATAGCGGCGCCACTGGAGCGCAAAGCCATAAAATGGCTCTATAAATCCTATCTAATAAAAACGTACAGTTTGTTTAATTGTTACACAATTACTTAATTATCCCAATAGCAACCAAGACGGTGGTAAAAAAAATTAATCACGTATTGCATCGCGTTAAGATTCACCCTGTAACAAAAAGATAACTCTTGCCTTCGTAACGAGCGGACAACTTATCTTTCAACTCAATAATACATTTAACAGGAAAATTTACTCGTTTATCGGCGTAATAACGAGACACATTGAAACAGCCTATACCTTGGACGACATTGTAACACTCTAATTGTACCCTCACAAAAGTGTAACTGTTGGAGTTCTGTGCCATAACTCGATCAAAACGATCGGCTCATTGTTCACGAGGAGGGCCATATAGCTACTCGTAATTGCTATTGGCCTCGTTGTGTACATTCAGGTCGGGTCATAGGCGACGACAACACAAGGAGCAAGAGGGTAACGGGGTTGGGGGCAGGGTTGGCCGTAGGAGTGTGACCACATATAGATACGACACAACGGTATAGACACGAGGTAACGGGAGGAAATTAGAGGCTGGACACTGATCTCCGGGTCAGTACCATGCGACACCCCTGAGAGACTGACCTCTCGCGTGATATCGCTCGATTCTAATTAGCTGTATGATATCGGTGACGTATTAAGGAAATTAAAGTACCGATAAGATTTTGCGCGAAACCGTACCGCGTATTCCTGTTTGTCCAGTTAGTCTGGTTCCGGGCAGAGATCTCTTATTAGCCTCGCCCCTATCGATCTAGTTACATATTACCATTTTTGCTTCATAGGTTAAGGAGCATCGATTTGCATTTCCCTTATAAATTCCCGATAATTCAAGTCCTCCTACTCGAGCAACCGACTAATCTCTACCGCGAACTTGTTTATCGGTTTGATAGCCTCGTAAACCAAGCGGCAAGGCTCTCGTGGGACCAAACGTAACGACCAGGGCACCGTGGACGGTTCCAATCTGGCGTGTACCGTTAAACACGACGACGTTTGCCGAGTCAAGTCAGTTCGGTGCATACCGTGCTATGTGCAAAAACGACAGGCGAGTTCCTTTCGCAGGTAGACCGGTTGCCTCGCGGCCTCGGATTCGTGACAAGAAAGTGGGACGCGTGAAATATGCGTCTGGTTAAGGCAGGCGCCAAAATAACACATAATGCCTCGAAGCTTGCATCCTAACCGGAAGAAGGTAGCTCGAGTTCGTTGTAAATAGCTGTGGAACGCGCGCACGTAACCGGCCGAATAAATAGCACCTCCCCGTACATGGTTTCCCTTATATTCGTGACAAATGTGCCTAACAAGCATATAGGCGGTCGACGAAATATTATTATACGCGGGAAATCGGACGATCGATGAAAATCCAAGACGGCTAACGAAAGGTAAAGAACGACGAGGATAAATGTCGTTAACATCCAATATCATTACGCGATTTATCGGCGTGCTAATTCAAACGCGACAGATTAAGATTGCCAGCGCGCGATAGAGGATTATTAAATCAGCCGTATAATTATTTGCGAACCTACACCCTGGTATCGCTGGATCGATAAATTTACCGGATTCGTTTTCCAACGTCCACACGCGGAATAACCTAGGATTCGTTTTCTGGTTCGGTCGGGGCCACGACATACGCGCGAATAATCCCGATCTTATCGGCGAATCGAAAAGGTCTTCGTGCTTCTGGAACTATGGGCCATTCGCAGAGTGACGATACCTTTCACGTTCGCCGTCAGAGAGCTTTCATCGTCGTCGAATATATCTGTCTCGTAAATTGCACGGTTGCGCAATAAATTTCACAGCATTCTTTGACAACACATATTACCAAGGCCTGTCCAATCTATCAATTCGACGGGGACACGGGTATTGAAATAACTATTGTTAGGATATATGTTTAACCTTGCCAAGGTCCTTGAGTCATTTTTGATCTAATCGTATTGAATTTTTTAATATGAATTTTTTTATTTGAAAATCAATAATTTCGTATTAATACACGACGTCTCTCGTTTTATTTTCATATTGTATCTTCGGTTTTTGGTAAAACTAGTTTTTTTTTTTTTTTGAATGAAAGAGTGCATGGAAGAAATTTCGAAGACTGTGCAAGGATTAATTTATTATTTATAATATTCTGATAACATTTTTATCGCTATAAAACCTTATTTTTGGTGCAAATTACTGTTCGTAAGTCACTCAGCTTATATCATACTTAATGTTACAAATACGAAATGAAACTGAGATATTAATTATTTATATTATAAGAGAAACTGAAGTATAATGCGTTCCTAAACTTTTATTAAATATTTATTTTATTAAAAATTTTATCCAAAATTAGCTAGTGTCTTGTAGAAAATTTATATTTTCGTGAGTACTTCCAATTCAGTTGTGCTAATTTGAGTACTGCTGTACTAATCTTACTCTACGAGAAACTTTCTCTTACAGAAAATTTATATTTTTGCAAATGCTCCCAATTCAATGAGTAGATAGTATGTATATATAATAAATTAGGAACATTCGCAAAAATATAAATTTTTGTAGGAGACAGTTTATCATAGAATAAGCTTAGTACAATAATATTCAGTACTTTTTCTTTATTAATTTCCTGTATATATAGTACCTATTCATTGAATTCTAAAAAAAATTGCAGAAAATTAATAATGAGACAATACTAACCACTATTATATTAATTTTATTTTACGGAAAACTTTCTTCCACAAAAATTAACTTTTTATGAGTGGTCACAATTTAACGAATAGATAGTAGATATACAGAAAATTAACAAAGAAAAAATACTGAACACTATTGCACTAATCATATTCTACGAGAAACTTACTCCCACGAAAATTTATATTTTTGCGAATCCTCCAATTCAACGAATAAATAGTACATATACAGCAAACTAGTCAAGAAAAAATACTAAATACTATTACACTAATCTTACTTTACGAGAGACTTTTCTTCCCAAAAATTAATATTCTTGCGAATGTTCCTAATCCAACGAATAGATAGTACACACACAAAAATCTAATCAACAAGAAACACCGAGTACCGCTATACTAATCCTATCCAACGAAAAACTTTCTCTCACAAAAANCATATACAGCAAACTAATAAACAAAAAATACCGAATACTATTGTACTAATCTTACTTTACGAGAAACTTTTCTTCCCAAAAATTAATATTCTTGCGAATGTTCCCAATTCAAAGAATAAATAGTACATATACAGCAAACTAGTCAAGAAAAAATACTAAATACTATTACACTAATCTTACTTTACGAGAGACTTTTCTTCCCAAAAATTAATATTCTTGCGAATGTTCCTAATCCAACGAATAGATAGTACACACACAAAAATCTAATCAACAAGAAACACCGAGTACCGCTATACTAATCCTATCCAACGAAAAACTTTCTCTCACAAAAATTGATATTTCTCCGAATGCTCCGAATTCGATGAACAAGATACTCCAAAGCTCGGGCCGAAAAAGCTTTTCTAAAACAGCAGCAGGCGCACCGTCCTCGAAGAGCCCCCCTCCATTTTCACCCTACGCTCTCACGGCTAATCCAAGAATTTTCATAACCCACGTCAGTGGACGTTCCGTCATTACAATGCAAAGGTATTTTGCATTTATATGGCCAGCCACAAGTGCAACGAGCGAGCTAACCTGCTCGATAACACCCACTAACCGAACTGTCCAACTTAGGTTTGTCTCGTCTGCAGTACCCTAGAGATCACCGGCTGAAACTGCATCTCGTAAACACCGTTACAGGAAGGGCGTACGTTGGCGCACGAGTAAACCCACACAGAAACGCACCTGCACAAGCTGGTCCAGCTACAAACACGTGGGTCGTCACGGACATATTTCCATTCCGCGTATCGTATAAGTGTAACGAAGTGATTTCAACGGCGTCAGCGGGCTCCCACCCGCGCAGCTCGCTTCCTCTCTTCCGTGTGCATACGCGTGCATGTCCACACGGACAGGTATAGCTCTCTCCTCGTCGAGCTTGTCCCTTTCCACCGGCCTCTTTATTGTTCGAGGTACACGCTACTCGGCTGGCAATTTATGTAGGCTACTTATGCAACGGCTCGAGCTGGTTACCGGCTAGGTCAACGAATACGGGCATTGCTTGCACGCGGCAATCGCATACCAAGCCTGACCGCAACCTATATACTGGCCTTAGCGACTAATTAATATTTTTCCGGCCGTGCAAAGCCTCTCCGTGACCTCTCCGACGCTACCGATCGATAAATCCTTCCCCGATAGAGATCCTAGTTAGCGAGATAAGGGGATACCTTCCGAGAAGTTATTCCGAACCGATCGCGAGCTATCCACGGGACAATACACCGATTCCTTTTCCGTTTCGTACAGTTTAAAGAGTCGGAAAAGCGAAACGTTGTTATCGATGCCCAGAGTGGAGTGTTTACGCGAACGGTCGAGTGGTATAAAGAGAATTTACCGCCGAATCGTACCGCTGCAATATTCCTACAGATAAGCTTTAAGCTACCGTCTGTTCTGGTTATAAAAGACCGTTCCGAGCTTAAGCGAGAGGGCCGGGGTGAAGGATGCTGGAAGCAACGAGCATCGTCTGACCCGTGTAAAATCGGAAACGTTGTTGAGGTATGCGTGTTTCGAGGAGTAGGTCGAGAGACAGGAATTTTTGAATTCTATACGCGTCGCTGAACAGTTTCGTGACCGCCGTGGGGAGCCTTCGTTCGCGAAATCGCAGGGAACGGGGACAGTTATGACCGGTCGTCTAGGTCGTTAGTTTGGTCGCGGGAAAATCAGAGCCCGGACGATAAAACGTGAGGAAATTCAGGCGAATATTCGGTAGAGACGTGACTCGAGCGGGAAGGTTAATAGGAACTGCCGCACGTAGCTCATTCTACGGTTGCAGCAGGTGCATATTATTCACGTCTTGGTCGGATAGATCTCGCGCAAATTCATAAAGCAATCCTTTGTACGGATACTTCTACGAGGGTCGGCGCTCTTTATGGAAATTTCCCGGACCGGTGGCCGCCTTATGAGCGGATCCAGAGGAAACCGACTAGGTGGAGCTAAAACAAACGAGGAGAGCCGACGGAAGAAGACAAAGAGAGATAAAATTTACCAAGAAAAGCTTAAAATATTGTCGGCTACGTTTGTAAAAAAAAAAAAGAAAAGAATTCTTTCCTACCGTTCCGCCACTGTCTCCCTTTCTATCGATCTCATTGTTTTCGTTCTTTGCCTGTGGCCTTCCGCATGTAGAAGAATTCCTCATCGAACGCTAATTACGTTAAGGAGCAGAGCTGTAAAAAATTGCTAACGATCTCCTCGGAACAATCGATAGTTTGATCGAGCACAGTTTCATGGTCGTTAATGATTGGCTACGAACTAAAGTCGAGATCGGTTCCGCATCTTTTCCATCCTGTCTTTGCGAAGACATTCTCTCTGCCCGGGTGAAAAATCTATTCCCTCCTGGTCGTTCTTTTCCAGACCGCCGTGTAATCGAAAGTCCATGACGTAACCAGGAGCTTGTTCGCTAGAGGGATTCAGTTTTACTCGGGACAAGTTGCCAAGACGTCCCACTAATTTTACGGTCAACCGCCAACGTATACTTTGGTCGACAGTATTGAGTCCGTGGCAGGTACAAAGCACCCAACAGTGTACTCTGCCCGATAACGATACTAAGACGCTTCCAAGGGATCACGCGACGTTAATTATCTTCGAAGTAGTTGGAAACTGTGGTAACGCAATAGGGTACCGGTCCGTGCATACTTTGCTCATCAAGGTGCTCAGGTTCTTTCGATGTTCGTCAACGGGAAAATTATCTCCCATCAAAATACCAGGCTGACGTGTCGTCTGCCAATGAAATCGAAGAAACTCGGCGTTGTTTGGTGAACGAGACGAATATCTTTGCATAACTATGAACGCTTAGCGGTCAGCCGTCTACGTTTTATGGTCTAAACTAACGAAATGCCCATATAAACCCCCGATGAGACGCTATTTTCGGTTCCTACGCGGTGTATTTCTTCCTACATCTGCAATGAATCCGAAGGTAGCGATAGGCTGTGTCGAAGCACAAGAAAATTTCTTCCTGCTCGATACTACCGCTCAGACATACGTCCCAATATACGAGCCACTTACCAGAGAACCACGTATGCGCATTCCTGCCTTTAGCGCGATAGGGATACATGCACGGTGTCTTTAATATGCGACAGACGAGTTGACCTCGCCCTTTTCGTGGCGGTACTTGTTTCAGACTATTATCCAGGTACGTAGCTACGTAGTAGCTACCTACTCCGCGGTTACTGCTAGGGAATTTATAATAACCGAGCTATGGAGTTACCACGAGACCGTGCCACGCTCATCGTCGCGAACAGCCACGCCGCCGTGCCATCTTCAACCATATTCTATATCTAACGTGCTGCACTGACAAATATACATGCTGCTCTAAAACAAAAAAAAACTGAAAAGGTTCGGGTAGGATATAGGGAGTGAAGCTTTAACGATGGAACGCCTCGGAACGCTTCGCGTATTTGCACGGAAGCATTCGTGTTTCGTCTTTTTTTTCTTTTTCTTGTTTAATTCATGAATGGATATACAATGATGAAATATCGTATTTGAAGCAATTCACTGTTAATCGACTATATTAGATACTATTTCAGAATTATGGAGATAATATTGTACGATAATATTGTATGATATTATACGAAATATATTGATTCAAAATATGTTGAAGCACTGGTGAGAATTTAGGCAGTGCAGCATTTTAGAGTTGAAGAATCGAACAACTTAACGATAGAACTACGAAAGTGGTCAAAATGACCCATTCGTGAATTTTTACAGAATCTTTATAAATTAACTGCGGTGCGTTTGGGTAGATTTTCCGCGATTTTCTATTAAAACTATAGATAAACTTTNTTTTTTTTTCCTTGTCTTGTTTAATTCATGAATGGATATACAGTGATGAAATATCGTATTTGAAGCAATTCACTGTTAATCGACTATATTAGATACTATTTCAGAATTATGGAGATAATATTGTACGATAATATTGTATGATATTATACGAAATATATTGATTCAAAATATGTTGAAGCACTGGTGAGAATTTAGGCAGTGCAGCATTTTAGAGTTGAAGAATCGAACAACTTAACGATAGAACTACGAAAGTGGTCAAAATGACCCATTCGTGAATTTTTACAGAATCTTTATAAATTAACTGCGGTGCGTTTGGGTAGATTTTCCGCGATTTTCTATTAAAACTATAGATAAACTTTTATCTGAATTGCATTACATATTATTTTATATATTTTCCACTTTGATTTCTTCGGTAAAAATATTTAGTCGTCAGTAGTTCTAGTGTTAAAGGAAATTGTACGTTTGAATTTTTTTGAACGTTGGAGAATTATTTTTTGAATATTTGAGGCATAAAAATGGATCAGTTTGGATCAGGGATGAGCATCGCGGCCTCCTAGACATTCTCGTGCGACTCTTCAAAGATTTGGCAAAGAAGCAATGCCAAGTTTCTCATTAAATAATCTTTTTCCACATATATCGCAGTTTTTTAATAGTATTTCTATCAACGAGTGTTTTAATTCTGTAATTTTTTATATTAGGTTTATTCTGTTAACAAAGACGTAATTTGAGTTCGTCGTTCAGTGTTTGTATTATCATAAGTTTCTTATAACCGACCTGCACAACATTGTTAAATTTGTAGCTGGTAAAAGAAAGTTGCTCATCCCTGGTTTAGATAACAAATACGAAAGATGATAATGTAATTAAATATCTTTGTGAAACTCTTTCTGTATTTAACCCTGTCACTACGGTGCTCTAAGGACTAAAAACACTATTGCTATATAGATCGATACAATTTTTGTCGATATGACAAAAATATACATATCAAAATTTAGATACATTATGCAGTGAATTATATTATAACACATGTGAATGAAAATAAAAATAATTTTCTACTATAGAAAGTGTCCATGTACGGATTTAGCGAAGGATTGTTTAATTTCTGAGACCGTATACGCCTTTCGTAGCGAAAGGGTTAACGTAGAAACACAGGTTAACAAAATTGAAATTCCAGATAAAAGAATACTTCTGATACACCACAGTTTTTATAGAATTGGTGACTTATTTTCAGAAACCACAGTATTTTAATTAAAAATTGTACCTTCTATTTCACTTTAACTTAATATTCCTCCCCTTAGGAATACTTAAAAAAAAAAGAAAAAGAAAAAAACAGATGTAAATACTTATAACAAACTGTCAAAACACAGAAAAAGAACTGTGTTAAAAAAAATTCAAACGTTGAACATCGAAACTAAAATTGGAACTAACCCTTAACTCTTTTGGCTCCGCCATGGAGACATTCTATTCTCAACACGATTACGCTCAATTTCCAAAGACATCATATCATGATAATTTACAAAATTACAAATTGATGTTTCGTTTACGAGAGAAAAAAGGATATTTGTAAAATGAATAAACAGTGATCATTTTTTCCGTTCAAAACAAAACTTCTTTTCTTCACTGATAAAAAAAATCTCACGGAGTGCAAAAGGTTAATACCGATACAAATTGTTTCCCTATTATTGACAGAGTAAATCATGGCAACGTGCAATTGAACGTTCGAAAAATAATCCAATAGAAAGTTAACATTTTGGCCCGCGTTAAACAGGAAAACTGTGGACGATAAATCAAACGATCGTGCCGCTAAACCTAGTGGTTACAGCGTGCTATTGGTAGCTTCCATTCTAGTCAGACCGAGGCAGATGATAGAGCGGACGTTGGGCAGGAGAGATTATACATAGTAAAATCAGATACCGTGCGAGAGCAGAGCTCGGAATAAAACGTTAATGCAAAGCTGTTGACGGAGCGAAACTACATGACGATGATGATGTGAAGGCAGCTCGTGCTAGGCTTAGGTGATGATGGATTCTATAACATTCGTCGTTTATTCGACTATTCAACAGCCGGCTTCTCCTTTCCGACACACGTCGTACAGCGAGCGACGTTACAATGCTCTTCGGTGGACTTTGTGTTACAAACCTTGCTCTATAATGCTCTTTCGCGAATCTTTCTTCCACGGATTATCAGGACTCGATTCGCTTAGCGGTTGGTCCAGCTGTTGTCGTCGTTACACGAGCCACTGCGTTTCTATTGGATAGCTCTTTCAACACGCCACGTATCAAATGACGGTGCAAACATGCAGAAAATGTTTATCCGTCTTCATAATTCATTTCTAATACCTTCTCTTCTTTGTTGGCATGTTTCCGTACTACTTGGAGGAATAAAAAAAAAATATTCTCTGCATGCCACTAGTCAGGTATTTTAATTGATCACAATTATTTTTACTTATTTTTAATTTAAATCAGCTGCACAGGGTCGTTGGCTACAGCTGTTCCGAGCCGACAATAAGTCAAATTTAAATACTTTTACGACAGGGACCGGTATCTTTAAAAAAAAAAANCGTTTCTATTGGATAGCTCTTTCAACACGCCACGTATCAAATGACGGTGCAAACATGCAGAAAATGTTTATCCGTCTTCATAATTCATTTCTAATACCTTCTCTTCTTTGTTGGCATGTTTCCGTACTACTTGGAGGAATAAAAAAAAAATATTCTCTGCATGCCACTAGTCAGGTATTTTAATTGATCACAATTATTTTTACTTATTTTTAATTTAAATCAGCTGCACAGGGTCGTTGGCTACAGCTGTTCCGAGCCGACAATAAGTCAAATTTAAATACTTTTACGACAGGGACCGGTATCTTTAAAAAAAAAAAGTTCTAACCGACGCTTGGTAATCGTTGAGGATATTCTTCAAAGAGCCGTACGGACAGTATTTTACTCGCTTGTTAGAGAATTTAGGACAATGTAGTGGTACGTGTTTCACGGCGATAGGTATATTACAGTGGTCACATGTTGCAGGATTTGTATTCGTAATGAGATGAGAGCGTGATTCTAGAGCCGCCCATTTTGATTCTATTAACCCTTTGCTCTATAATCGCGATTCGCACTCGCAGCGCGGATTATGGTTCGAATGTGACAGAGACACACGCTGTATCTATGAGTTCAATTTTAACTTCCACTGTAAATACAATTTGCAAAAGCGAAAATTGGAAGATACAAAATATGTACTTTGCATCTGATACAGCGTTAATCTTATTATTTTTTCAGTAGATATACATATTGGCAATGGCTAGTCAGTGCTTCTAAACCGTGTCAGATGCAAAACACTGAAATATTATACGCGATTTATATTTGCTAGTGCTCAATCTTATGGATTAAAATTACAGTTAAAGATAAAATTAAATTTTATCGCTAATATAGCGTGTTATTGTGTTTGTACAACAATTCTTCTTTGTACAAAGTGACTGTTATTGAAAACCGCTCTAAGGTACAGGCTAGTTTTATAGTAACCCGTCATTGCCAGTCTCTAAAAATTTCGCTTCCTATTTAATCCCGATAATACTACCAGAAAATACTACTGGACCCTTCCTTATTGTAGGGATGTTAGGTTGCTGGCGAGTGTCTCAATGAGGACTCACCAATGGACACTGTCTGATGAACAATAACTATTTATTGACTAATACCTATACTCAATAATACAATGCTCGCTCTCTAATTCTCTTTACTCGGCTCACTCTTCTCGACTCTCGACCCTTCTCCGACTCTCCTTGACTAAACTCTCCCTAACTCTGACTAACCTCCGCACGCATTTTCTCCATTCATTTATTCCCTGATTCTCTTTTCTATTTCTCAAGCTCTTTCACTCTGCTCAGGCATTCCCAGAAACTCCTCGGTTACACGATATTCCCTGTCACTCGGTCCAAATACTCTTTTCTCGCACGTCTATCGCTCCAGATTAAACATTCACACCTCGGACTTACCATTCCCACATTATTCCCACCATCTAAAGAGGAAAACCATCTGTACAATAAATACGAAAAGACAGACACATTTTGACCGAAGCGGACTTGCGTTTTAGAATTGGCGCAAACGACGCCGAAACTATCCTGTAATAATGTAGAAAATTTATCCTGCAAACCTTCCTGAACGTAAAGATTCCGTTTTGTAGAAGAAATACTCATTATTATACATCGACTACGACATTATTATACAGAGTAGTTATACAAAGTAAATGACGCGGAAGTTAGGACGAGGACGAACGTACGCGAGCCGGTTGTATTGCCATGACGAATGCATGTTGATTAAACAAGATAATCGTGTTGCACAGCGAGCTTGCTAAGACGATCGCCAAACGATCGTACAAACGATCGGCGATTTAGGTTGCATTGGATGCGAATTCAGGCCAACTAGCGACGTTCCGAGGAATGAAACATCTGAAGGCTGGAATGCATACACTCGCGAGGATCTGTACATATTTGACTATTTTGATACATGGAGTTCGTCAGAACATGCATTCGGTATAACCGTAGACTTGGTGCTTAACCCTTTGACTGCGGAGCACTCTAGGTTTAAACGTTCCGCGTTGACGGAATACTTTTCCGCGTACCGCGGGTTCTATCGGTGCTCGATTGATCATCCAACAAGCGGCTAAGTTTCTATTGTAATTCTTCGGTTACTGTAATTAATTCGGTTATTATAATTCTGTTTATTGGAGAACAAACTACGATTGATTACAGTTTTTCACTTTTATTTGAAAATTTTTTAACTGATAATTGCTATGGAAGGATCGTAGTATCGCTACAGTAGTACAGTGTAAACTAAATAAAATAAATTTTTTAAAATATAGATACATCAGTTTCTAACTTTTAAGTCACACGCTCCCATAGAGGGTTAAGCGAAACTTTACTAAAATATATTCTTGTGCTATGTTTTAATAAAGAAGGATAAAAAAAATATAATATAGGATACATTTTGCTGTTATACAAATGTAAGCATGGATTATCAATTTTGATGATTAATATCGCTCATTTATACAAAAAGCAGCATCGTTTTTCGTGTATAAAGATAACCATCAATATTATCACGATACAGTGATAACTAAATAAAATTAATTTTTTTAAATATAGATACATCAGTTTGTAACTTTTTCGGTTTAAACTCAAATTTATTCCCGCCATTTAACGATAGCTTCTGATAAACAACGCATCGGACATTGCACTCTTGTTCCTTTCCGATCGAAGAACAATACTATCGATGCTACTAATATAATTTGCCTGATATTGATAAAACCTGTAAAAAAAAGTAATTTCAAACCTTTCAAAGTGGTACTTGCCTAAAAATCGCCATCTTGATATCAATGCAGAATTTATCAATATCCCGATTAGTGGAAAAAATATTAAAAACCAATAAAATATCAAAGACTAAAAAATATTAAAAAATATTAAAAGATAATAAAAACATATACAATATTTCGAAAACTAACACTCCCATTACATTTCTTCCCAAATAAAAGCTCAGCTCTTTAGAAAAAGGCAGCGAACAAATTCATACATCCAATATATCGAATCTCTGTCACCCAGAACGTTATCCTTGATTCAACAACGTCGCTCGAGCCACAGTCGTAGCTGAGCGATTTAATCAAACGATTTTATCCGACAATAAAGTCGAAACAGTCTCTTGACCCCGTACAGAGCGTTGAAACGACGAACCAGTACCGAAACGATGGCGTCGGGGCAACGGACGACTGCAGCGAAACAGTTTGCACGCAGCAAGCTAGACAAATATGTGTATCTACGTATCTCCGTTGGAAATACCCATTATCGGCAGATTAAACGGTACAATTTCAGATCTCGATGGTACTTGTGTCTCGATTCGTCGATTTATGTTGACCGTCGCACTAAACGATCGTTGCGGACTGGCAGTGCCGCCCGATGGCCGATGAAAAACCGACGAATCGTTCCGCGAGATCGTCCCGGGCCCAGTAATGCCAGGCGATCCTAGACAAAGTGGCAGGCAAACAAAAAGAAAGTAGGCAACACCGCCGGAAGTGTTTTCTTTACGACCCCTCTTCGAACGCATTAGTCGCGTGACAGCGTGTTACACACTGAGCGCCGCTAATTATTAATGTTACGGTTATTATGGCTACATCGGCCGCGGTTATGAGCCATTAAATAATGTTTCATCGATATGCAGAACGTGTTTCACCGGGAATAGTTGATTGATCCTCTTACCGCTTTTAAATGCTGTCGCTGATGTCTAATGAAAAGTTACACGTTTAGATAGATATGATGCATTGCATCAAACACGTAGAAATGTGTACATGAAGATATAAGCAGCCAACAAGTTTGCTAATGAAAAGTTACATGTTTAGGCAGATATGATACATTACACTGAACAAGGAGAAATGTGTACACGAAGATATAAGCACCCTGCGAGTTTGCTTTAATTAATTTTATCGAGTTTTTGTCAGCAATCATTTGCCCGCAGTTTGCATTGCAATCATTTCAGATAATTGCTACTTATTATTCTACTAATTGGCCGATTAAACGGAAGCATTAGAGGCGCAAAACGGAGTGTTCTTTTCTTTTTTTTTTTTTTTTCTTTTACGCGAATGAAAAGATAATGCAAATGTGTGTTTAATTTTACTGGGTTTTTAAGGTGTAACGGTATCTGAGAATTATTAGGTTGTCCCGAAAATTACTTCCGTTATCTTCACGCAATGCTTTCGTCTAGCAATGTTTAAATAAACATTCAGCCTTGTTTGTTAAACGAGAGATGGAGGGAAAAATAGCGGAAAATGAATCTTGTGTAGAATAATAATAGATCGTAAAACATAAAATATTGTGTATACGTTACTTATTAATAAAACGAAAGAAACTTTTGGGACAATCTAATATATAATACAGCATCGAATATATCCAAGTACAGGATTTTTATCGGTTTACTATATATGTTACAGTAACATTTATGTATCACAAAAAATTATCAATATCCAAACACGTGTAAGTAGACCGTAGATTTTTATGTAAATTTATATTTTTGAGAATACGGTTAAAAAAGTAGAACTTCGATAGAAAATTATTTTATATAGTAAAAATTCTATTGTAGTAAATATTCAGCCTTATTTGTTAAACGAGAGATGGAGGGAAAAATAGCGGAAAATGAATCTTGTGTAAAATAATAATAGATCGTAAAACATAAAATATTATGTATCCGTTACTTATTAACACTAGATTTACGGACCATAGCTGGATCGTTTCGGTTGGTACGTTAAAACACAGTTTTGTTTTAACAACACTAGTTAATTTTATTTTAAATTAACAAATTGTTGTGACCGGAGAAATATTTTGCACATTTTTGTATATAAATTTCATTTTGAACGTACATTTTCACCGCGTGTACTTGTTAATCTTAAGCGCGAAATTTGAAATCCGTCAAATTGACGGGTTCCGTAAATCTAGTGTTAATAAGATGAAAGAAATTTTTGGGACAACCTAATAAATATATAACCTTTTGAACGTGTTTGGTGTAATTTTCAGTGCTTGTAGCGTAGATTGATACGAATAGGATTATCGTTGTTGCTTTATATTGGAATAATATTGTATAGTTCATACATCGGTGTTTAAAATAGTATCGCGTAGTTGTTTCAATAAATTAATAATAAATTAAATTATAAATTAAATAGGGTGAACGACGACGAATCGAATAATTTTCTTTCGATAGTGGAAAAATAATAGAAATTAGGAAAGCTAACTTTTTATCGTAAATTTGTAATTAACCCGCTATAGCCGGAATTTTGTTTGCATATCGGAAAAAAAAAATTAGAATTGATTACCGTTTCTCATTTCGATTTGAAAATTTTCGAGTCAATAATTGCTGTAAAGATTGTTTGTTGCGAGTACACTGATATAGTGATAAAATTTACTTACACAGTAATAAACAAACATAATCAAGTTTTAAAAATGCAGATACACCAATATAGGAGAATAAATAGGATTAATAGCCATTTAATTTGAACACTAGTAATAGAAAATTTTTTTAATCTTACGAATCTTTCTGTTGAATTCTTATTTTGATCTAATTCGCTCTGTGATGTGTTTTACTATATAATTTCTTATTTTCTTCTCATTGAAAAAAAAAAATGTAATTTTTAAGAATTATTCGCAGTGTAGTATCTTATAAAATTAATCAAGAATCTACCGAATAAAATAAAGGAACGGTAAACGATTATGAAAGAATCAGAAGAAATAATGAATAAAATATTCAAGTTGACAATCTCATATTTAAGCGAGCGTACATAGCTTCTTATCCGAGTTTAATTCCAGAAAACAGTCCCAAATTACAGATTTAATGGAAGCGTTGTACAAACACGAATCTCAAGAACATACAATTTTACACAGTCCGTTCAACACGGTGTTATTCAGGTTAATACTGTCCATCTTGCGCATCGTTTCTTACGCGTACACTTTTTCCGCGTAATGCCTTTATTCAGAAAGATAATTGATGTAACTCGTGGTGAATTAGCAGCTAATATTTGGAAGAAACGTTAAACATAGACATTTTTCTTTTTTTTTATCTTTCTCGAACATTAAACTTATCCCGCAAGCGAAATTACCCATCAAACCACTCTGTGGTCATTTGAGATAACAGTACCAGTCATAACAGCACACGTAACATCGCCGCGTCTCGAAGACTTTTTTTATTTTTTCTTTCTTTTTCTGTTTTCCGCCGATGAATAAAATTTCACTAAAGCTCCACAAAATTCCACTGAACTTCACCTTCACTTTTCAATTACTGCCGCAATTACGTGATTTATGGCACAGCCGGTTCAGATAGCGTGTCCGCGAAACGACTTTCAACCAACGTCAACGTCGTAAAATCAGCTTCGCCTCCCGTTGTTTAAAACTGATAACGCTATCTCCTCTTAATGTTACCATGTTACGCACGGAATTATGAAATACGTAAAGATCTCGCGATAAAATCCGTGGAAGAAATAGAACGCCTAGGCGGTAGGTATCGAACGAGACGAGAAGATCTTTCGAACACTAACGCGAAAACTATTGTAGGGATTTTAGGTTGCAGACGGGTGTCTCTATAAAGACTGAACAATGGACACTGTCTTATGAACAATAATTATTTATTAACTAACAACTATGCTCAATAATACAACACTCGTTCTCTATTTCTCTTTACTCGACTCTCGACTCTCCTTGACTTCTCTCCGACTATCCTCCGACTAACCCCTCTACGCATTTTCTCCATTCATTTATTCCCTCATTCTCTCTTCTTCTATTCTCAATCTCTTTCACTCTGCTCAGGCATTCCCAAAAACTCTTCGGTCACACGATATTCCCTGTCACTCGGTCCAAATACTCTTTTCTCGCACCTCTATCGCACGGCCCAAACACTCGTCTCTCGCACTTCGATCACACTGTCCCAAACACTCTTTATTCACACCTTTGTCACTCATTCATTATTCAAACATTCTCACCTCGGACTTACCATTCCTACACTATGTTCCGAAAATTGATCCAGAAGGCTACATCGTTACAACATTCTTTTTTCTTTCGTGTTTTATTACTTCAAAATCTTAACCGTTCGAGGGCCAAAAGAGCACGATCACTTTGTATGCATTTCGTGTCGTGCCACAGCATCGGTCTATGACTAAAAAAAAAAAAGGGTAGCTGACAGGTTTCGGGGACCGGGCGAAAAATTTTTCATTTTGATGAATTGCGATCGGAAAAAACGCAAACGACGAAACTTTGAAAAGAGAAGATTTTTTGCACGTCTTCGTATTACGTCTGACTCGGCCATTTATATCGTGGAGAGTTTTACCGCGGAGAGGCATCGCAACGAGATTTTTGCGTTTCGATTTGTCGATTGCAAATTTTATCAATTTTTTTATCACTGTTTTATTAATATTGAGGTATAGTCTTTGGTGAATTAAACTATTTGTTTTTCATTTAATATTTATAAATTATGTTTATCATGTCTATATTTGCTTTTTATAATAAAAATGGAACCGTATAATTGTTTTTAACTCATTCTAACCTATTTAATTACAATCGAAACAACACCAAATTTCATCTTTAAGGTGTTTCCTAATGACTGTGATATATTAAATATCACAAATGTATGAAGAGCATGAAAGATATTTTGATAATCTTCGGTATGATATTGTTGAAAATTCATGGCTTGAAATAGATTCAAATATTTATGTTAAAAAATATATATTTTGGAAGATTTAGAAGATAATACCGTGAATAATTGATGGTGTAAAATTCTTTTCACTGCGATTTTGAAATTCTTTCATTTAAAACGTAGAAAACGCAATAAGTAGATTTAAATATCTATATTAAAAAGTTGTGGAAGATTTAGAAAATAATATTGCGAATAATTGATGGTTTCAAATTTTCTTAACTGTGATATTCAATTTTTTCTATTTAAAACGTAAAAAATACAATAAGTAAATTTAAATATTTATATTAAAAAATATGTGTTCTGGAAGATTTAGAATATAATATTGTGGATAATTCAGGGTTTCAAATTCTCTAAACTGCGATTTTGAAATTCTTCCATTTAAAACATAGAAAATTTAAATATTAATATTAAAAAATACATATTTTGGAAGATTTAGAAGACAATATTGAGGATAATTCATGGTTTCAAATTCTCTTAACTGCGATTTTGAAATTCTTCCATTTAAAACATAGAAAATACAATAAGTAAATTAAAATATTTATATTAAAAAATATATATTTTGCAAGATTTAGAAGATAATATTCTATATAATTCATAGTTCCAAATTCCCTCAACTATGATATTCAAATTTTACCATAAGTCCATTTTTTAATACTATACCAATCACTGGTATAATTATTTCTAACCAAATCAATCAAATTAAACGACAATCGAAACAACACCAAATCTCATCTAAAATACGCCACACGCGCCTATACACACGACCAGATTCATTTTCGGTCATCGTAGCTGGATCCTTCGATTTAAGGGTTCGTCCCGGTAGATGTTATTAACTGGAGGTTCGCGTTCATCCATTACCAGTTTTCATAGACGGAAATTTATTCGTCTTCTCTACCTTCTTGACTCGCTTCCGACCGAGCTCTGCTACTTGGAATATGAGAGCCACGTATAGTCGCACCTCCTTATAGGCTGGGCGAGAGAAAACCCTGGAATTAATATTTCTTTCTGCTCCCCCACTCACACCATCCACACTTTTTCCTCCTCGCTCGTTTTCTAAGGCGGATTCTCCAAGAAACTGTGAAAAGAATTTAAATTCCGTAGCCTGAGTTCTTATAACGGCTGGTACGAAGGTTATGTGTCATATTAAAAAGTTCACCGGAGGTCTTCCGCTGACGTTTATTTCTTAGCCCGATGATAATACGACGGTAGAATTTTCATGGTTTTATCGCCGGTTCGACTTGGCCAGGTGTCTAACCAACCGCGAGATTATAATTCATGTTGAGTTATAGAAGGCACGCGTATTATATGTATTAGATCGTTATAACGCGCGGCAAGCTGCAACAATGGGATCCAAGTATACGGTTTACTATTTAATTCGACCGTGAAAGGAATACCTGCTTTCTTTCTTTGCGGCGTGTTCAGTGAAAAGGAAATCGGAGGGAAAGGATTTAAACAGGATTCAAGAAACAGACTGTGACAGGTGAAAAGAGTTTTACGATTGTTGCGTAATCGTTTAATGCCGCTTTATATGGGGATTGAGAGAAAACCCGTTAATCTGCTATTTTTCTATCGGGAATTGTGTTTACGATGCATTTAATTCAATTAAGATTGGATAGAAAATTTGTTGATCTTAGTATTGTGTTATTTTATTGGTAAATGCAAACTAATTTGTTTCGCAGCGTTGAGAATTCGAGGAGATAATAAATATATTAGAGATATTTTTAATTATATTATTATGTATCAAAGTATGACTATTTTTAAATTCTATGGGGCCGCTGCAATTCTGTTATTTCATTGATAAATGCAAACTAATTTGTTTCGCAGCGTTGAGAATTTGATGAGGTAATAGATATATTAGAGATATTTTTAATTATATTATTATGTATCAAAGTATGATTATTTTAAAATTCTGCGGGGTCGCTGCGATCCCTATAGTCCGCAAAAGGGTTAACCATTTTCACTTGAGAGGCGATTCTTAAATTCGTTGACCTTAATATTCTGTTATTTCATTGGAAAATACAAACTAATTTGTTTCGCAGTGTTAAGAATTCCACGAGATAATAGATATATTAGAGAAATTTTTAATTATATTACTATGTATCAAAGTATGATTATTTTGAAATTCTGTGGGGCTGCTGCAATTGTGTTATTTCATTGGTAAATACAAACTAATTTGTTTCGCAGCGTTAAGAATTCGATGAGATAATAGATATATTAGAGAAATTTTTAATTATATTACTATATATCAAAGTATGATTATTTTGAAATTCTGTGGGGCCGCTGCGATCTCCATAGTCCGAAAAAGGGTTAACCATTTGTGTTTGAGAGGCGATTCTTAAATTCGTTGACTTTAGTATCGTTTTATTTCATTGGTAAATGTAAACTAATTTGTTTCGCAGCGTTAAGAATTCGAGGAGATAATAGATACATTAGAGAAATTTTTAATTATATTATTATGATCCCCATAGACCGAAAAAAGGTTAACCCTTTGCATTTCAGAGGCGACTCTTAAATTCGTAGACCTTCGTATCCTATTATTTCATTGGTAAATGCAAACTAATTTTATTAACAATGATGGAGATTACATAATTGACTGAATATAATTCGATCCAAACAAATAAAGAAAAATATATACTAAGCTTAACCGCACGAATTTATCCTCAAATAATCGTAAAGAAACCAATTACTTTATTTTTATCAAACCTCGATCAATTAACCCTGCAGAGCTCGATACGTACAAAATCTTACAGCGTATGAGTACTTTATTCCGTTACAAGAAAATATTTATATTTTCTTCAATAATTATAAATTTTACTTATTTTACTAAAATTAAAATCTTTCTTTTCTTCCTTTTTTTTCCTTTTTTTCACAGCAATTAGCATCGTAGAACTAACTTTTAACGAATTTTTAGGATCGTGACCTCCACCTCCAGGGGTAATTAATGGTAAAATAAAATTAATTCGAGATCGTGAATTCACTGGCATTCAAGGTTCCGATACGGTAAAGAGGGAAACAGATGATCTTCGTGTTTAATTGCAACACGTACAGATAAGACTAGTTAATGTGTCTAGAACACACTTCAAATAGACGTGATCGCTCGGAGGCGGTTGCGATTTCCATAGAACTGATGCATGCATTCCATTTCAATATTCACAAACGGTTCGTATCTTGCGTGCGATATTACCAACCGTATTCCAAGTATTATTATTGGAGCACTAATAACTTACTGTAATGGCATTACGAGGAGTTCACTCCGTTATTTCAAATCTCCTTATGCGAGAGCTATTATCGTGAAACGATGTACAAGATGTGGCTGAGCATTTTTCGAGCGGAATGATTTTCAAACAGACGGACACATATCGAAGACGCATCGAACATTTCGTCTCGGGAATTCGAAATCCAAAACCGCTGAACTTTTATTTATGGAGCCATCTGAAATCAATTGCTTCAAAAGAATGAAAGTTACGCGGCCACGGAAGCGATCAATTTTAGAAAAGATGCCATTCGTGTCGTTTCGGATTCACTCAATGTTGTGAAATCGATTTTGCGACTGTTACACCGTACAGCTTTATTTCATTAGAAAATGTAATCGTCTCGTTCCTTCGATGTCGTCGGACAGATAACGTGGATATTATTTTTATCCGTGGACTCTTGTATGCATTCGTTTTAATTGGAATATTTTTATTTCTGTTGCAGAGCTCAGAGAGCTTGAGAAGACCCAGCAACCGCTTTATAATTGGTAAGTCAGCTATTTTATATTATAATCTTATTCTTAGCTCAATCTCTGTTACATATTATAATAAAATGTTAATTATTTGAGCGTATTTGCACGATATACAAGTACCGCGAATTGTGTTATGAAATGAAAGGTATTAGGTTGGTGTGTACGAAATGCTGGATTTTGATTACATGCAAATATTTGTATTCCTGTTTCCAGCGTATGATTGTTTATGAGATAACCTTTTACACAGTTCGGTTATCTATTATCAGAGTTATATTACGTTCAAAACACTTTGTCCTAAATCGTGCATTTTAGCCACTTTTTAAACATTTATTCCAAGTATAAATTTTGTTGATATTCGTATATTTATTTTATACGAATACAAAGTTGACGATAATGCTGCAAAAATCACTCGGAACATAAACGGAGCGTTTAGACAGAATATTGAGCGTTAATTCGCAAAATTGCGTTCTAGAAATTTTTCTAGAAAATGAGTTACGTGATAGAACCGAAGCGTGGAATCGATAACGATGTAAAATAATTCGCGTGAAACATCAAAAGGACTTGCTCTAAGGATGAATATTATTCGTTCCACGGTATATCACATTTTGTAAATTGGTAAGGTCAAAAACTGACACGAGGTTACTGTTATTTGCTAAAATCCGACATTTCATATGCACCAACCTAATAGAAGGTATTCTTTCACGTACCACAAGAACGAAATTAAATTAATTACGTTTACTGTATCGATTAAATGAAACACATTCATCTGCGAGTAATGCCGATCGACGCGGACGCGCTGCTCTTTTTTTTTTGCTCGAAATATGCCGCCCGGCGCGCTCGCGCTTCAGATTGTTAGTCAATTTTTGAATCGTAACAGTTTCGTCAGAAAGACGATTATTTGAAAGAAAATTTGTAATTACGAGAGGAAACTCTGACAGACTCGCGACAAGATACATTCTGAACCGAGCGTAATCGAATTGACGATCGTGACCAAAAAAAGCGACACGGTTCACCACGGTACGCGAACAGCGCGATCGCGCTGCGTGCCACTAAAACGGTTAATGAAATTGTCATAAAAATGAAATGAAAAATAAAAAAGTATTAGCGTTGTCTCACCGATACGAATACGATAGAGATTTTCAAAGGGAAGCCTTGCTGTGTCGTATTTCTCCCATGCTTGCTCCAGTAGTGGGGATAACCCGCGAACACTTAGCGTGTTAAGGACAGCGAACGACTTAATTTATGATACGGACGAACTCTAGCTATTTTTGAGAACGATCATTTTCACATCTGGCATGTTATTAGTTTACGACCTAGAAACTGGCGAATACTTCGGTGTTTGTCGATTTCTGCTCAATAGCAAAGTGCCGTACCCTAAATCCTCACCAAGAACTGACTCACGTGTACTTCGGCTGCGACCTTCTGACACCGTCACATCTGCACCTACCTGACTTGGGACTGACACACGAACTCTGAGGGCGTGACATTGACCACCTCTCTTGACACCAGAATTTTCAACCGATTGGACATAGCATGCCTCTCACCCTCTTGGCGACGACACGCCTAACAAGGGTGTCTAATATTTAAGGAATGTCACGGTTACGATTAGATGAACTAAATTAGAATTGAACAAGCATGGGATAAGAATTGTATTAGAATTGCACAAGAACTGAACTAGAACTGCATTAGAACTGTGAACAACATTAGAACTAAATTAGAACTGTACTAGAACTGAATCAGCAATCAGCTGCATCAACTATCAGAACTATTGTGACTATTACACTGTGAACTTGTAATTACTGACTTAAATATATTATTTATATTATTGTTATAAAACGTGTTGGCATCTTTGATGCTACGTAATCGACTCCACGAACACTGTGGGAGTCAACATAGCGTGTAGATCCTTTCGAACGTTTAGCGAGTCTTTACTGTGCTCTCTGACGAAGCAACGAAGACTAGCAATGACTAGTTGGTCGTTTCCTTGAACCGATGACTCTTCTTGGTTCACCGTCGTGTCAACGCCGACTTACATCCTCTTTTCTCAAAATAAAGAAACGCTTGATCGCAACGGTTACTGAAGGGAATTTCCGTCATCCGGTCCGACATCTTGACATATGGCTCCTTAAAGTTTACTCACACGAAAAGCAGTTTAGATTTCTCTTCCGACGCCAAGTCTTCTGACAGTCGCTGCAGTCTTTTCGCTCCAACGGAATCGCGTTATTCATTTTCTCGTTCGATGGTTTTATAAGTTTGACACGCTATTCTCTATCAATTGTCGACAACTGTAGGCCAAGATACTCGAAATCGTCAGGCGAGTAGCAAAAAGAAGTACAGGATTCGAAGAAGTAACACTGTTCGCTACAAGCGTCGCAAGTGTGACGCATCGAAAAATTAAATTTGTACGCTTGTTTACTGGATAGGATGCGAATAAAAATTTGAAATATAGCTCGAAGAATTTTAAAAAATAAATCGAGGGCTTTGGTTGGTTCGAGGGTTTACTGAATTTGCCTTAATTATGTTACTTTTGTAGAAGATATCTGCACTGATAAATTTGTATAAAATTTAATTTCAATATAAAAGAATATGTTTGGTACGTTAAAATTGAAAGAAATGTAGCAAATTGGAACGTCGAGTCTAATTTAAGCTTAATTTAATTTAGTGTATTGTTTCGATAAATTAAACTTTAATTGTGTATCGTTGATAGGGTAAATTAAAGAGTGATGGTTAGTTGTACTCAGTATTTTATCTCAACTGGGTCGTGTTTAATAAAATATTTTCAAAGCTCGCCGAATTTTCTTTAATTATCATACTTTTGTAATCGATAACATATCTACATTAATAAATTTCTATAAAATTTAATTTCAATATAAAAGCATACGTTTGGTACGTTAAAATTGAAAGAAATGTAGCAAATTGGAACGTCGAGTCTAACTTAAGCTTAATTTAATTTAGCGTATTGTTTCGATAAACTAAACTTTAATTATATATCGTTGATAGGGTAAGTTAAAGAGTGATGGTTAGTTATACTCAGTGTTTTATCTCAACTGGGTCGTGTTTAATAAAATATTTTCAAAAGCTTACCGAATTTGCCTTAACCCTTTCGGTACGAGCGCTGGATATATCCGGCATCCATCTGATGACCTAGTGTTACTTATATAATTACTAGAGTTTTATATAAATGTTTTTTAATATTAAAACTACAAACGACGCTTGTTAGAAGAAACATTGTTTTATTATGCACAGTTTTTATTTAACGCTTAGAAAAATCTTCGTACAAAAAAGGACTGACCACGCGCTATGTGTGCATTTTCGTGTGTACAGCGAAAGTATCACAGCGGACAGAGCGCTCGTACCGAAAGGGTTAATTATCATATTTTTGTAATCGATAACATACCTTACATTGATAAATTCCTATAAAATTTAATTTCAATATAAAAGAATAAATTTGGTACGTTAAAACTGAAAGAAATGTAGCAAATCAATATAATAAGAAAAATTCAAAGGGTTAAAAGTTGAATAAAATTATTCGTCTCTTATATCCTTAAACGTGTATGTATATGTATTATTATTATAATATTATATATTTTTACAAATCGCTACTTCTTTTAAACCGTCAGCTTCACTATTCATATATAAACAACAAGTAAGTGTATACAGTACTGTGCAAAAGTCTTAGACCACCTGGCAAAAAAAAT